>SNQN01003843.1:44729-57102 GCA_008642245.1 Bassia scoparia | reverse complement strand
CCTACCTTTTCAACCGGTTAAAATCTTATTAATTTTTTTATTTTCCTTTTTTAAAAAAACCCAATCATCTCACTCTCTCTCCTCTGCTCATTCCCCCCTCCCACGCTGCTATCCCTCTCTCCTCTGCCTCTCTCACTCCTTTCCAAATTCATGCTTCATTTTTTCAACCAGCCAAGTATTTAGATCTCTTGGCAAGGTATTACATCATGAAACGCCAGCATTTGCTTGCTGCCCATGTGTTGTTGAGGCTAGCAGAAAGGCGTTCCTCAGAAGAAAGAGACATTCCTAGCTTAGAGCAGAGGTTAGTGCTCTATATTCCCCCCCAAGCAAAGCCAATTTAAACATCTTTCAGTGAGTAGTACATTGTTGGATGCTGTAGAGAGGATGCTTAATTGATATGGAACGTGTCAGTACCTAAATAATGCTGTTTTACAAGCCAAAAATGCTAGCAATAATGACAATATGATGAGCTCTACAAATTGTCTATGATGATGGGCTGCTTGATCTTCTCGAGGGAAAGCTTGRTGTGGTYCSCTTTCAGATAGCAATCAAGGAGCAACTGGAGGCTATAGCCTCACAATTYYAAGCACGTACTAGCACATCAGAGTCTGGTGAGAATGCAGGTGYCATGGGTGAGGTGGCAGGTGGTTGTGGTGGTGGGTAAGGGGTGGTGAGGGATGGTAGTTAGTTTAGGATTAATTATGGTTTAATTTTAGATAATTTAAGTTTAACTTAGTTTCAACCAATGACAACTTGACACGTGTCGTATTAACCTAATCAACAGGTAAAAACTGGTTACCAACCGATTAGGGTACATTTTTGGAAGATCCACCTAAAAGGTCGGATTATTTTGAAATAATCCAAAGGTGGGTTTATTTTTGGAAGACCCACCAAAGGTGGGATTATACCTGTTAATTTTTCCAACATGAAAATCCCCAATTTAAAGCCCTAATTTTATAATTAAACAAATCTGAAAATTTTCATTCAAATTGAAATCATAAAAACAAGTTAATAAVACTAACAACATATTCAAAATAATTGTATAAGTGATTGATTATAAACTTTAACATCAAAATTCAATTAAAACATGGGAAAGGAAGAAGAAATCAAGAAGAGAAGGATGGGGAGAGAGAGGACCGAAGGTGGTTGTGGTGGTCGGCGGTGGGGAAACGGTGGGGCAACATCGTCGGCGGTGGGGCAGCAGCAGCCAACGCAACAACGCAGCAACAACGCAACAATAGCCAACAACACAGCAACAACAGTGCAGCGCCAACAACAACAACAACTCATCCAGCCGCGGCTCTGGTGGCGGCTCCGGTGGTAGGCAGCAGGGCGGCAAGCGTTCTCTCTCTCTCTCTCTCTCTCTCGTGCCTTTCTCTCTGTCTCTCGGCTTCTCCTCTTTTGTTTTGTTTTTTTTTTGAAAACAAATGAATGAATGAGGCGTAAAGTGTGAGTAAGGAAGGAGTAAAGCCCTTTTAGTAATCTAGGTTTTCTTAGATTATTTCTTAGATAGGTTTTAAACGATTTTTTTTGAATAAAATAAAATAAACCAAATAAAATAGATATCATAAAATATATCTTAAGTGATAATAATAGAAATTAAATAAAACGTATCGTTTTTACAAGATATTCGTAATATTTTATAAGGAAAAATATTTAAAGATATATGATAGTTTTTATATGAAATAATCATAATATATTAAATATAAAATATATTTATAAATATTCGAAAATTACGGGGATTACAATCTACCCCTCTTAAAAGAAGTTTCGCCCCGAAACTTGTCCCAAAATCCACAATTCTTAAGAAAATATCACTAGAAGAGGTACTTGTATTGTGTAATAAACTGCTGTATCACTGAAAGATTCTCCAGTGATCACATTTGACATAATTTCACACACTTTTATAGTATGTGTACTAAACGAAACCATGCCTATTAGGCAAAAGTCACGCAACTTGAAGTAATATTTAACAAAACAGACACAAAACATGCCAAAATTGAAGCATAATAAGTTAAAAACAGGGCAAAAGCGCAAAATTCTATCGCATTCTACCCCCTTAAAAGAAAAGAGTTACGTCCCCGTAACTCACCTCAACAACAAAACTCAACCACAGAACTCAGGATACGTCTTTCAAGTTTCCTTTGTTGCTACAATATTGCCGACCTATTACGTCAACCAATAATGATCCAAATTCTATCATTCTAAATCTCTAAACAAGTCTAGTAATATGAATTCCACTTCCACTCGCTCCTGCAGGTTAACTTTTTGGAACAACTCAGTTATCTCTCTTTCGAGGTTCGGCCACTCATATAATTCCTCTAATTTTGTACAATTTACCTCCTCCAGAATCTTTTGTCTCAAATCACCACAATATTTATGAACACATTACTTGCCCTCAAATATCTGATTTCCATCCTCATAACTTGTAAATTCAGTTTTAGCACAATTCCTCAATTTCGTACTTGTTCCTTAATCCTCTACAAAAATTTCGCAATACTTCGTTGTTCTCTAATTACATCAAGTATGTATGGCTTAATTGACATAGCACTCAACTCCTCATATCACCTTTCTATTTTGTCGCATAACACAATTAAGCTTTGTTAATGCCTAAGTATATACCGCAAATCTTTCATGTCTAACGGGCAATGCAACTGAGGCGGTTGTCAATCGATTTTTAAGGACTTTGAAAGCTGACTCACACTATTTATTTCACTCTAATTTGGTCTCCCTTTTTATCACATTGGTCATAGGTCTTGCTGGTTTCGAGAAGTCCTTAACAAACCTCTTAAGATACTCGGTTAACCCTAGGATATATAATAAACCTCAGACAACAGTCACCTTCTCAGGCATGGACCACTCACTAACCTCTTTAACCTTGCAGGTTCCACAGAAATTGGTTTCCTAAAAATGTAATGACCCAAAGATATAACTTGCTCCAATCACAGCTTACATTTGAAAAAAAATGGCAAACAATCTATGACTTCAGAGTGTTTCCAGAACAGTCCTCAAGTTCGCCACATGTTCCCCCTCATTCCTCGAATATATCAAGATATCATCACTAAAAATAACCAAAATTTGTCTAGGTACTCATGAAATACTCCATTCATTAACTCCAAAAAATTTGTGTAACCCAAACTTATTATCCTCGAATATTTGTTGGTTAAATCAAAATGCATGATCATAAACTCATAGTGCCCAAAACGAGTCTCAAAGCGTAGTTTTTGGAATGTTTTTGTTAGCAACCCTCAACTGGTGATATCTTGACCTCAGGTCAACCCAAAAATCACTCATCCTTTGTAACTGGTCATACAAGTCCTCTATTCTCGGTAAATGATACTCATCCTCTATAGTGACATAGTTTAATTCCCAAAAATCAATTCGCAGTAAAAAACTTTCATTTCTCTTTTCCACAAATAAAATTGGTGTTTTCCAAGGTGAGGCACTAGGCCTATTAGACTTCTTATCTAACAGTTCTGCAATCGACTCATTAACTCCTTAACTTCCCTGGTGTCATTTTATAAGGTGTTTGTGAAAGCAATGCAGTCCTCGAAAATAAACTTATGGTGAACTCAACTTTTTTCTAGTTAGCACTTTCGAAATCTCCTCTAGAAAGAAAACATTTATGAACTCATTCACCACTTCTTGCTCTATTCTCTTACTCTCCTCACGCTCAAGTCTTTCACACAACAGAAATATACTGAATATCCCTTAATTATTAAGTTCATAACATTCATGGTAGAAACTAGTCCCCAACTATTCGATTTCTCAAGACTCCTATAGGTCACACTCTTCTTCAATAGATCCCTTATGTAAGCTTTCTATAATTCACCATCTCACTTAGCCATGTATATCCCAAATTTATTCATTCCCAAAAGACATCCAAGTCCCCTCAGTCAAACTCAACAAGATTAAATGGAAAAAACGGCTTCTTCGATGTTTAAGGGTAAGCCTTCATGGGATTTATCACAAGGGATGACTGCGCCCGTAGGCAAGTAAACGGATAAAACAATAGGGCTTGAAATAGAAGAGTTAATTGGGTGACAACAGGTGTGGAAACAAGAGAATAAGTAACATCAAGATCAAACAAAGTTTTAACAGGGATATAATAGATGAAATGGATAGAGGAGGTACGGGTGACAACTTTAGAGGACTTTTCAGCCTCCTTTTTTCTGCCCATTGCTGGTAGACCCCTACCAAACTAAAAATAGTATTGGGCGGTTGACTTGTTGGTGAAGTGCAAAATCACCTCAAGAAAGACATAATAACACAGTTGGGAAAAATAGTAGCAAGCTAATGATCCATAATGATGAAATATGCTATGCTAAACTAGGCTACGCTAATTCTGAACTATACTTGATGATGAAGATCCGACCTCTACCTATTTTTAGGCCTTAGTGATGAAGATCGTGGAGCAGTTATGGCAGTTTTCCTCCATTGACGGTTACCTGGTGCTCATTTGAATTCGTCAAACACTTTTCCCTCCAAATCTCCTATTCGAACGTGAAACTCCTTCTGGCTTCCTTCTATTGGGCTGTGTCTCTAATGGGTCACATCTAAATGAGGGACATTTCTTGAAAACTTCTTCTTAGCACTTACATTCGTATCGCTAGACTAAAGAGTTAATGAAATGCCTTTTATTATTAGGCTTTGGTCAAGCTTCTTGGTCAATGTTGGTCAACAAAGTCAAACTAAATATTTCGATCCGTAACAGTCTCCTGCAGTAAGTGGTTAAGGAAACCTTGCACTGGTCAATTCAACGCAAGGTGCGATTTATTTCTAGCTCTTTTGTGGCTCTTCTGTACTTCATTTGGCATCAGAGAAACCAGGCAAGATGAGAACACACTATCTTGAGGCCTCAGATTGTGTTGCAGCAACTTCAACAAGTTGTATATTGGAGGATTCATATAGTTAGTCCTAGGAAAATAGGAGAAACAAATAGACAGTGGATTGTACAGAAAGTATTTTAATAGTTGTTTGTTGTTTTGGTCTGTTTGTCTTGGTTTCCAGTTGTTATTTCTTTGATGCTTCCTATGATGATTTTCTCTCTTAGTGCCCTTCCTAAAAGGTGTTTGAGAGTAGGGTTTTGCATCTTTAAATGGTGTTGTGTCCTGCCCAGGTTGTTTGGCCTGTTGTTGTTTTGTTTTTGTTCTAGTTTTGGCCCTAATAATAAAAATTCTTACATTTATTAAAAAAAAGGACTTCAAATAGCATTCCCCTAGAGGGAATAGTTAGTTAATACACCTAAAATCAAGGTAAAATGTAGGTTTTTTATTTGATGCAAACGAACTATAAAGTCAGAATATAAATTTACCATGAGAGACATATGAAGATTCAAATCTTTGACCGGATCAAAAAGTGGAGTTAAGTCACTGTTTCAAAGACCTCTTAGAACAAAATGTAATTAGGTAACCCACAACCTATCATCAGATTATTTTCACCTTCCGGGCTTGTTTTTATTTGATGCGAAAATTAAAAGATTTCATTAATGTTGAAAAGCCAAACGACACTTACGATTCAATTCCGTAGAAACTAATTGACAAATACAAATACACTTATCCAAAGACCGAAATACATCGTACAACTGTTCAAATCCGAAACAAATAAAGGCTTGTTTTTATCCAATCAAGGTAATAACTAATGTAAGGTTAATTGGATAACCATACTTGCAGCGTCACTTAAATGTCTCCAACAATCGAACTGAAGCGGTCAGATCTTCACAATCACTGAAAACATGACCTACGCACTACTCATAACAACTAACTCCATATATTAAACCTACGAGGACAACATCAACAAAACAAAGACCAAAACAAACTAGAAATCACCAAAAGGAGTAAAATTATTAGACAAAACACAAAGATCCAAAAGACGTAGTATCTCTATTATATAAGCCAAGGGGAGCAACGGTGTCCCCCTAGGATATTAGATAATTACCCTTGCAATTAGTATTATTTAAAAAAATAACAATAAAAGTCAAAATAATCAAAGTATCATATTTAATCAAATTTTGGTAAGGTGAAATTAAAATAGTAAACACCACAAAACTTACCAAATTTAATGAAATTAATGCAATCAATGCAATTATTAACAAAATAGCAACGTTACTAAAAATTTAAAAACTATACATTAAAAAACTTACAAAGGAGTAAAGGACTATTTATATTGTATATATTTGAATTATAAGCGTATTGTCAAAATACAAATTAAATTTTTATTATAGTTATTAAAAATAACTAAGTTTGAGAGCTCAGATTTTTCGTGCACGCATCGCGTGCCAAAAATACTAGTACAAATAAACTATTGCACGCAAGAACCGCACAACGCGAGTAAAACTATTCCGGGCTTGTTGTCCACTACCACTAGTCTACAACGCGGTATGCCATGGTATTAGTATACAAATAATTTTAAAAAAATCGACACTATTTTTATTTTTTTTGTATGAAGAGAGCCACAAGTGCGGAGGGAAGCTTTAACCACTTGACCTATCCCTCACTCTAAAAAAATCGACACTATTAATTATTAATTATTAATTATTCAATATTTTTCAGCGTTCCCAAAAAGGGTACAGTCGTTTTCCTTTGCTTGTCTTTATTCCTTTTGAGTTTTGAGTGAAGATAAATCAACAAACAAACAATAATAATTAAAAAAAAAAAAAATCTCAAATTGAGAGACTTGGCTATACAAGAAAAACAGTTGAGAATTACAACAACATCAACAAAATAATTCGAATTTCTGACAACCCATTATGTATGCATGAAATTGGGTCCTTTCATTTGTGAAAAGTTGAAAAAATGGTGATGATTTCAATGTGGTTGTTTCTGGGTTTCATACTGGGTCTTTTAGCTGTTATTGCGCTTGAAGGAGTTGTGATTTTGTATGTGTTTCGAAGATTAACTAAAACTAATAAATCAACTGAAGTAGTTTCTCGTAATTCTCCTCAAAATCCTCTTGATTCTACCCAACATCTCCCTTCTGTTTGTCAAAAGCAGGTTTGCTTTCTTTTATCCCCTTTGTGTGTTTTTGCTCTAAAATTTTGAATTTTGGTTTGCATTATGTTTTAAATGAGTGTAATTTATAAGTGGGTTTGCAAAAAGTTGTTAGAATGTTGCAATTGCTGCATTGATGATGGAATTTTTTTATGTGGGTGTTTAGTTGATTTGTATATTAGGCAGTCGAGTACTTTTTTGATTCAATGATTTGGAATTTTATTTGATTTTGAAATGTATCTTGTCACGAGTGAAACTCAGCAAAGGTATAAAATCATCAACTTTATGAAATTTATTTTGTTTGTTTGAGCAAGCAATGGAATCGAAGGAAATTAAAAGGAGACAATATAAATCATTCATTTACAGCTAATTTCTACTTTGATATGCTAAATGGTGGAGAACCGTGTAACTTTTGCTTACATTAAACAAATGAATCATGGGAGAATTGGTTTAGACAGTATGCTTCGACAGCTTAAGTTTATAACTTTATATGATGGATTTTAGAATTCGAGATGTAAGAATTGTTTTCTGCTAAGTTTCTGTCTCTCTACCTTGTCATAGGGTAGAGTATTTTTGTAACGGCTTTGTTTCTTCCTTTTTTGGGCAGTCCAAATCCTATTAAGGAATATGTAGGCATTGTCAATAACTAAGTTGCATAGTTATGTTTCTGGCTTTTTTTGATTATGCTGCATCAAGCTCAATAGTGCTTTCTTCATGAAGGAACAAAGCATGGTGTAGATAGATTTGTTAAAGTATTTTCTTTGTTTGATTTCGCTTGGAAAGGGTYGGAAATTAAGAAAGAATAAGCTGGATGTCTTTGCGTTGGTGAATGATGTGAATTGGTCAATGTGGTGATTGGTGAAGTGCTTTCTGGATCCCTTCTGAGATATAAATAGAGTTTTGRATATTTTGATTTAATACATTCTTAAAGTTCTAAMGAGTATTCATAGTTCACTAACTCACTATAGCTACTTAGCTAGTTATTTATTCCTAGTATTCAATCAATTAAAGAGAATGGAGGTGAAGAAAAAATAACAGAGGAAGAAGGGGAAAATAAGGAGAAACATTTTAAAAAAATATAATAGAAGTGGATGAAAATTATGGAGAAAAATAAGAGAAACCTATAAATTCAWAGAAGAATATYAAAAGTAAAGGAAACTTACTTGATTGTTGGSTATGGCAGTTTGTAGAGGCTAGMTTTGAKCCTTATTTGATTGTTGGTTGTGGCASTTGGTAGAGYCGAGGTTTGCTAGTCTCTACCGTACACACATAGTGTTGCTGCAAAACCAAGAAGAAATAAATATCGAYTGTTTTTTTTTTWAAAAAAAAAATTTCCCCAAATTTTCCTTCTCSTCATTRTYRCCACTAAGTAGTATCATGTYCTTTTTAAAAGACCATACGTGAACCACATCTCTACTTCTTTTTATTTTTAAAAGCCTTGTAGATTTCCAACGCATCTTACTGTGTTACTGAAAGGCTCAATGCCTCACGCCTTTATGGCTTACCCTTAAAGTACATAAAGCATGTGCCTTTTGTAGGTCCTAGCAACCTGCTTTAAAAAAGTCCCAAACTWGGCACCAGGATAACAGGCCCTACCTTTTGAATGTTCTCCTTGTTAGAAGCCCCACATTCTATATGATAGAGCGACATTGGTCTTATTCCAGCCCTATAGAATTTCCCTTCAAATTTAAAGGGATGTTTCAATCACAGATTTCAGACACCCTAATTTAATCATGTGAGGTTCATCTTGGCCAGTATCACCATTTTAAACACACTCATGGTCATTGGTCAAATCCTTTCTATCCAACCTTACCACAATATCGTTTTCCCCCTCGGTGTCCTTAAAGGCCAAAACGATGTTCCAAATTCTCGATCTTATTCCAACTCAGCTTAAACTCTCTAAATTCCAACCTTTACCTCCATTTCTCTAATTTGGCACTAACCCACTATCAGTTCATCCCACAAAATGATATCATCCGCAAACAACATATACCATGGGACCTAATCTTGGATTGGCCTTGTTACTTCATATAGAACCATTGCAAAAGTAAAAAGCCTAAACACCCCCTTGATGCAATCCAATTGCTATGGGGAAATCTTTTGTTGAACCCACCGCTAGTCCCTCACATTTATTTCTAGTGATGTTATTTAAAACCATTTACACCTATGTTRCACTAGTTTTTTTGGTTCTAATGCCAATGTTTGAAAATAAAGAATAATATTTTGCCAATGTATTTGTTGCAGGGGGTGGTTTGGGTTTTAGAACCTGAAAAYCATCCGAAGATTCCTGCTTCAGGGGAGCAAACTAAGAAGAGGGAAACTGTAGAAGTTTCTGCTGTCAGAAAGCTTGCAAAAGTCAAAGATCGTACACTTATTTTGACAGAAACAGATGGTTCTGTTACCAAAATAATGCTGAAAGGATGCAAAGTAGTTGCAGTTTCTGCTACAAGCATGCCTACAAGAAAATGGTAAAGTGAATTCTACTGATTGATTTYTCTTACTATCCTGTCATTTTTAGTTGGTTTTCACAATAGTATATATTCCTCTATAAGAGCATTTTCACTTTCTGACCTAACTGTTTTCCTCCCTTCATTGTGAAAGACTAAGCCGTTCCATTGATGAAGGAAGAATTAGTTTTGATTTCACTTTGACAACTTAACGGAAATTTTTAGCAAGTAAAAGAGATTGATAGAGTTAAAAGTCTTATGCTCATTGGGTAAGAGTGGTATCAAATTTTACCTTCCCTTCTCAGGTATGTCCCTTATTGTCTCGACAGTGTGTGTGGGGTGGTTGTGTGAAAGAGTAATAAATCTGCTTATGTTGCCTTTTGATTTCAACAGGGTTTAGTAGTTGTTTCCCGTGTTGGGTCTCCGGAGCTAGTTCTATTAAGTTTGTTTACATTATCATTTTCAAGGGTATAACGTATAAGTGTCTTAGAGTTAAAGATAATTGGGAAATTCTGCATTTTAAGAGCACATATGCAGGAACTGGCTTGGCTTACAAGTGTAATATCAGGCTTGATATTGATCTGTAGTTCTTGCASTCATACAAGCACCAACGACATTATAATTTTAGTATTTTTACATGTGTGGACTGTGGAGCACRGATAAGAGWTATATGGCAYTATGGCTCTACAGCTAAAAATTATCCATGCAATTGTTTCACCGAGGGTTTGTCTTTGAAGACAAGATAAAAATAAGAAATAATCAAATATAAAGTTGGAGGGGTGGTGATGTATAGGTCAGGTGGTCAACTAAGCAGTATCTCTGTAGGACGATTGCATTCACAAGAAGACTGAAGAAAAGTTAGAAGTAATTAATATAACCTGTACTGACTTTGTAASTGTAATGTGAACAAGATTAGCATGTAGCTTAATCATGGTTGATTGAAAAAAAAGGATTATGTCCCTATGTCTTTGATAATTACAAGAATAGGGCCAGATGCATATGATAATACATTAATGCCCAAAAAAGTGTCAGCGATAAATGCAAAGAAGACAAAATTTCTATTATAATATGATATTAACAAGAATATTTAAATGAATATAGTGTCACATGGCACTTTCGCTAGGTTGCTCTCCATCTATATAATGTAATGGGAATACCTTTTCTTTGACACTTTAAAGAAAATCTTAATATTTTTTTAACAGACAAAACATTTATTTTCAAATTTTTTTTTCTAAGTATTGTATTTTTTGGAAAGGTTCTCAATACTATTTCCAAACGACACTATCTTTAAACGTAATTTTTGAAGTGCAAATGACTTCGTTTTTTTATCTTTTCAAAAAACAACACTTCATCAATTTTATTTTATTTTTTTCACTTTTTAAGAGGTTCTTCGTAGTATTCACAAATGACATATTCTCTTGTAGTTCCTCGATTGCTTATACTCCCGCTTGATTTTTAATGTTCAATGCATTTGCTATTTGGGGAAAAACTAGGAACAATGTACTTCCTCCGTATCAAATAAACGCAACGATTTGACATTTTTCTCTCTACTTTATGTCAAATCGTTGCGTTTATTTTGATACGGAAGAAGTATAATAATTAAGTGAGGTCAAAAAGTAGAAGAAAGTATGTAAAAGGGGGGAAAGTATGGAAAAGTGGGTAAGTAAGGAGGGTGTGGTTAAAAAGTATGAGAAGAGAGTGTTCTCAAATAGAATAAAACATGCAACGAACATTAAAAATCGTCCGAATGAGGAAATTGTATAGAACATTAGAAAAACGGAGGGATAGCAAACATTATAACAAGGTCCAAGTTCTTGTACACTACAAATTGAAATTCCATAAGTTGATTAAAATTCAATGCAAGTTTGATAACAGAAAATGTAATGGAAATCAAAGTGAGGGCATTATTTTTAGAATAAAAACATTCAGTCAATTTTTTTCCTCTCCTCCTTTTTCTGACTAGTTATTCGTATTATTCCCAAATGACATTGTTCTTTTTATTTCTGTAAAGGAAGTCTAAAGTCCATAAAGCCTATTTTGATTTTATGTTTGAAAAAAAACACACAAGGTCCAATTGCTTTTATACTTCTTACCATTATAAAAGTTAGAGAATCATTTCATTTGAATTATTGTAATTTCATAAATTAAATAAAATATTAATACAAGCTTGACCAGATTGCACGGGCTAAATACTAGTTATCTTATAATTGTGGAAATACTTCCCTTATCTTAGTTTACCTTACTCGGGTCTTTTCTTCATATTCATGGATAAATATTCAATTTTTGCATGAGATTTTGGTGTTGGATTATTAATGTGTAACTTAATTGTTTCAGGGCTAAACGTTTCCCAATTAAAATAGAAAGCAAACATGGAGTTTTGTACCAAGGGAGCAAGGTTCTTTATATCTATGCAGAGACCTCATGTGAGAAAGAATCTTGGTGCAATGCCCTTCGCCTAGCTTCAAATGATGACAAAGAAAAACTACTTTGGTTTTCTAAGTTAAGTGAAGAGTTTGGAGGCTATTTGAAATTATTAAGTGAAGGATATCCTTTTCTTATCAAACCATCAGCAGGTTATCAATCAGGGCTTTTGGATAAAGCTAATCGGCTTGATGATCCCCCATCAAAGGTTAAACAGTTCTGGAGAAAGRTGTCAAAGAAGACTTCTAATCTTGATGAGAAAAGGTTTGCTGAAAAATRTCATGTTTTCCAAGATCCTTCTTCTGGTCCAAGTATTACAAAGACTGCTATTCTAGGGAAGATGCGAAACGAATATGAGGAAGATAGCCCATCTGTTTCATCCACTTCATCTACTCGTACGAAGGGCTCAAATCATGGTTCAGAGTTATCTGATGCAGATACTGCTGAAAAAAATTATGTTGATGAGGGAACACTCTGCTGGAATTTATTGGTCTCTCGGTTTTTTTTTGATGCCAA
>SNQN01003843.1:27580-41638 GCA_008642245.1 Bassia scoparia | reverse complement strand
TCATAGAGGATAGATTAGTTTGCTGGATTAAAAGCAAGAAGAAGAACCTGGATTCGAGCCTTTAGGCTGTTTTTTATTTACATTGCTCTTGGATCAAAAAAAAACGAGAGACCAATAATTCCAGCAGGTGTTCCTCATCAACATAATTTTTTTCAGCAGTATCTGCATCAGATAACTCTGAACCATGATTTGAGCCCTTCGTAGTAGATGAAGTGGATGAAACAGATGGGCTATCTTCCTCATATTCGTTTCGCATCTTCCTAGAATAGCAGTCTTTGTAATACTTGGACCAGAAGAAGGATCTTGGAAAACATGAAATTTTTCAGCAAACCTTTTCTCATCAAGATTAGAAGTCTCTTGACAACTTCTCCAGAACTGTTTAACCTTTGATGGGGATCATCAAGCGATTAGCTTTATCCAAAAGCCCTGATTGATAACCTGCTGATGGTTTGATAAGAAAAGGATATCCTTCACTTAATTTCAAATAGTCCAAACTCTTCACTTAACTTAGAAAACCAAAGTAGTTTTTCTTTGTCATCATTTGAAGCTAGGCGAAGGGCATTGCACCAAGTTCTTTCTCACATGAGGTCTCTGCATAGATATAAAGAACCTTGCTCCCTTGTACAAAACTCCATGTTTGCTTTCTATTTTAATTGGAAACGTTTAGCCTGAAACAATTAAGTTACACATTAATATCCAACACCAAAATCTCATGCAAAAATTGAATATTTATCCATGAATATGAAGAAGACCCGAGTAAGATAAGGGAAGTATTTCCACAATTATAAGATAACTGTATTTAGCCCGTGCATCTGTCAAGCTTGTATTAATATTTTATTTAATTTATGAAATTACAATAATTCAAATGAAATGATTCTCTAACTTTTATAATGGTAAGAAGTATAAAAGCAATTGGACTTGTGTGTTTTTTTTCAAACATAAATCAAAATAGGCTTATGGACTTTAGACTTCCTTTACAGAATAAAAGAACAATGTCATTTGGGATAATACGAATAACTAGTCAGAAAAAGGAGGAGAGGAAAAAATTGACTGAATGTTTTTATTCTAAAAATAATGCCCTCACTTTTGATTTCCATACATTTTCTGTTATCAAACTTCATTGAATTTTTAATCAACTTATGGAATTTCATTTGTAGTGTACAAGAACTTGGACCTTGTTATAATGTTTGCTACTCCTCCGTTTTTCTAATGTTCTATACAATTTCCTCATTCGGACGATTTTTAATGTTCGTTGCATTGTGTTTTATTTATTTGAGACACTCTCTCTCATACTTTTTAACCACACTTCCTTACTTACCCACTTTTCATACTTTCCCCCCTTTTACCATACTTTCTTCTACTTTTTGACCTCATCTAAATTATAATACTTCTTCCGTATCAAAATAACGCAACGATTTGACATAAAGTAGAGAGGAAAATGTCAAATCGTTGCGTTTATTTTGATACGGAGGAGTACATTGTTCCTAGTTTTCCCCAAATAGCAAATGCATAGAACATTAAAAATCAAGCGGGAGTATAAGCAATCGAGGAACTACAAAGAGAATAATGTCATTTGTGAATACTACGAGAACCTCTTAAAAAGTGAAAAAAATAAATAAAATTGATGAAGTGTTTTGTTTTTGAAAAGATAAAAAGAAAGTCATTGGCACTTCAAAAATTACGTTTAAAGATAGTGTCGTTTGGAAATAGTATTGAGAACCTTTCCAAAAAATACAATACTTAGAAAAAAAATTTGAAATAAAATGTTTTGTCTGTATAAAAAAAATATAAGATTTTTTTAAAGTGTCAAAGAAAAGGTATATTAATACATGAAAGGGAGACCTAAAAGTGCCATGTGACACGATATTCATTTAAAATATATGTTAATTATATATTATAATAGAATTTTGTCTTCTTGCATTTATCGCTGACACTTTTTTGGCATTAATGTATTATCATATGCATCTGGCCTATTCTTTAATTAAAGAATAGGGACATAATCCTTTTTTTTCAATCACACCATGATTAAGCTACATGCTAATCTTGTTCACATTACACTATACAAAGTCAGTACAGGTATATTAATACTTCTAACTTCTTCATCTTCTTGCTTTTTATTTTGATCATGGTGTATATGTTGTTTCCCTGAAATGTATTGGGAGCTTTTATGCTCCTTGTAAGGTTAATCATGAGCAGACTAGCAGAAATGTTGTCAAGTTCTGTTTCTGATTCCTCATATGCTCTACCGTATTAACTTTATGCAATATGTCATACTATCTTTTTCCAAAAGAAGTGAATTTTTTCTTACCTTTACCTTTGTGCTTGATTGTTTCCCCATTAAAATGAGCTGTATAATAGAGTTTTCATATGTCAACAGTTTTCATATCCTGAATGACTGCAACTTATGAATTAATTTTTGCTTCTCTTGATTTGGTGTATTTGTTTGGACCTTTATTTACTTTGACATCTGCCATGCCAGAGATCACTGTCAAACATGAGATTGCCTACTTATATTGGTGAAGTGAACTGCATTGATGTGGACCCTGGTAATTTGCCCCCATATATACATGGGATGAGAGCGGTTCCTACAGACATGAATGACATCTGGGCCATGGAAATGGACGTAGAGTATTCTGGCGGATTTGTTTTATTTATTGAAGCCAGACTTGAAGTTCGCGAGCTAGATTCTCAAAATGACATGGTTGACCAGAATATTGAATCAAGCTCTGTATCTACAACTGATCTTCTGGAGGATTTTAAGCCCTTGCAAGATGATTTGAAGCCTTCTGATGGGAATGATGATTCTCCGGGGCTAAAGAATGCAGAGGATTTCAAACATGGTGAGTTATGTGTTTTGAATCATTATTTATCAATGGTTTGTGTGTGTGTGTGCGCGCGCGCGTGCGCGCTGGGACTACCTTTTTGTATAGTTAGTCTTTAGAACCACCAACCTTACATATATCTCCAAATTACTACTTAAATACATTTTGTCCCATCAGCACTCCATTAATTCATTAAATGGTTCTTATGAACTCCTAACATTATTCATGAATCATGGCCCACAAAACTTGCTCCATTCTTTTTATTCCCTTGCGTTTAGTAATTAGGCCTTTGTTTATGGGCCAGTAGTAACTTTTAAAAAATGATATTAGTAATTGTATAAAAATTATTTTTCCACATTGTAAAAAGTATCACCACTTAAAGGTTAGAGACATAAGCATATGTTAAGAGATGAGTGGAAACACTCATGTACACAACAGAGTGCCATCCAAGAAACTCAATAAATCACCACAAAAAAAGCTACTGATGCGGACCCTAACAAAACTATGTTAGGGCTGTGGGCTTTGAAAAGTTTGTGTGTGGGTTATGCTGAAATTTCCAAAGCTTACTGATTTTGGATTTGGATTCTATTGATAGTTGAATCCCAAGATACTGATTTTTTTGGCATAGAATTAGAAACGGATTATGTAGAAAAAATGCGGTTGCATTGAGAACTAATGAAATGAAAATTGTTTGGGTTGGTTTGGTAATTGAGTTGAAGACCAGAAAAGATGAAGAGTGGAGTTTTGGGAATAGTTGGGAGTTGAGACCTCGAGGGAGGACTAATAATGTGTGTTGTTGAGCCTTTTTTAATGGTATGAATGGTATCACATCTGTTCAAACTTCCAATATTTTGGTTGGGCTTTTAAGGGTAAGAATGTCATACCCATGGGTTTCTACCTCCATTAAATCTCATACCCCTACTTCCCTAAGTTTGTAATTTCTCCTTCCTCGTATCAAGCTTTATTACTTTTATTTGAAAAAAAGAGAGAAAATGCGACACATCAAGGAGCCATTAAAATAAATATAGCACACTTCATATCCCATACTGCCATAAGTTTATAATTCCATTCCTTCCATTATCAAACCTAATTTAAATCAAAAGAGATAAAATGTATGTGACACATCAAGGAGCCATTGAAATTTAAACCTAGCATAGTTCATAACTCTTATGAGTCCGTGACACATTGTTGGGTATTTCATCCTCCGACGAACTTCGACAACTTCTACCCATGTTTTCCGACACAGTCAAATGTTATCTCTATTCCCAGACATTTCATTTCAATTTCTGTTACATTATTTTGTGAAATTATAGCTGTCATTACCCATTCTTAACCCAGTGGACTTCATTGATTATGAATTTGGCAAATTATTGGCATAATGCATGATATGTAAATATAAATAATTTATTTTAGCAAGGCAAACAGGAAGGAAAGCTTTTGAAAAAACCATTAAATTCTAAGCACTGTTACTATGTTTAGGGCATTCATGCGAAGTGACTTTTTTTTTAATGTTTTTTCTTTTATTTTCTAAGCCTTTTTTTTTGTAAAAAAAAAATACTTCCTTCACAACAAAATCAACAACAATTGTACTTCTCATACTATTCACAGTTTTCACTTTCATCGTAATTTGTGATTTCTACCAAAGAATATATTCATTTGGGTCTCGTTGGATACACTCATTGTGTTTAGAATCTAGTGTTATAATTTTTACAAATGCATATTAGAAATATTATTCATTAAAGTTTTGCCTCGGCATGCGTGAAGTGCAATCGTTGCAATTAATTTGTTACGGAGGAAGTATAATTAATTCAAAGTGCAATAAATTATCGGTAACTAGTTATATTCAAACTATGTTGTAGTTGCAAGAATCCATTCAAGTAAACCAAACAATGTAATACACATAATATCCATTACAAAATGGAATCAAACAATTTTGTGATTGATATGGGATATGAATCCATACCATTGTGGTATGAATTTTCATATCATTTCATTCAAGGTTTGTGAACCAAATGGACTTTTATTGATTGATTGGTTTGTTGTAAAATGAGATATTTTGAAATTGTTTCTATATTTATATTCTAAAAAGTAATAGATGTAATGTCCTTAATAGGATAGGAAATGACATTTGCTTATCCTTCGTTCCTACTTATTCGTTCCACTTTTCTCCCATCCTTCTTCCACTTGAATTCCTTTTTTCTTAAATTTTTGTTGTTGTATAGAAGTGATAGATACAAACAAAGATTTCGTTTTGGCCAATATATTTTCTTTATATAATATGTTACTTTCAAAATGTTTTAAGCCTTACCAAGCTAACCTTTATTTTCTTCAAAAAAAAAGCTAACATTTATAGTCCATTTTCTTATTGAATTCCAAAAGTGTTGCTAAGAGCTAAAGTCTTATGTTCCACTTTAAAATAGGTTTCACAAGAGCACTTTGAACTTTATTTTTAGAATTCACTCTAGGATAATGAGTTCATTTGTATTAACTACTCTGGATTATACTTTATAAAATGGAAAAGTTCTATTGACATTTATCGCTTATGAATATCAAGAACTGGAATGTGGTGAATCATAAATCTTGGAAACAAAAACCTTCTAAAAGACATTTTGTTCAACAACTACCTTTAAAAAATTTAGGAAAATTGCCAACAAACTACCCAGATTTGTCAACTTAGAAAACAACTACCATTATTTTTTTTAAAACAACTACCTACTTTTTTGTTCATTTTGTGTGAACACTACCATTCTGTTTTCCGATTAGGTAGGTGGGCCTACTAATACTACTTTCCTCACTTTAGTTGCTACAATTACACTATACCCTATTACTACACCTATACTCTATCACTCGATTTCTTCTTCTTCAGTTTATATCCTTATACCCCTTGCTTCTCCCTTCAACCATTACAATGCAATCACCATTAAAATGTCTCTGAAAATTTCGCACTGCTCATTTTCCACACTTTTGGAATTGTACTAAAATCTTTTTTTTTAAAAATCTAATAATCACAATTCGCAATTCTTATCACAATCACAATTCACTACTCCTTATCACAATCCACTACTCTTAGTCACTTTCTTCTAGCTTCGTAGTACAACAAGCAGGAAATTCATCCCAAGCACGTCAAATTCATGCATGAACAAACAATTCCAGAAATTGCAGATTATACTCAAACTCTAGCATTCGAACAGATTCGCGAATCAAGAGAACGACTCACATTTTCGAGTGGATATAAGACATAGAACATTTTTCCTTCAAAAATTACAACAAAACTAGCCAAATTCGAGCAACAATGGATGGGAGAGATATTCATCACCAACACAACAATTCTGAGAAAATCATCCCAATATCTCACCCAAAATGACAAAATCAATGGCCAAAAAGCCCAGAATTTTCGAAAATTATCAATATACATTAATTTTGTGTTGGATAAATTGACAAATAAATTTGAATAGATATGGATTTATGAGTGATTATGAGGATGTAGTGAATTGGTGGGATTGATGAAAGAATCAGAAGAAATGAAAAATAGAGAAGGAAGAAATGTAACAGTGATTGAAGAGAAAGTGGATTTTATATTTTATATTTTTGGTTGTTATGATAATAAGAGGGTAATAATTGGGGTATCATTAAAATCAAACAAGTTTTGTGAGGAAAATGTATTGGTGGCCCCACACCAGAAAGTTGTTTTATTGCCGGAATAAAGATAAACAAAAAATGGGTAGTTGTTTCTAAAAGTTGACAAAACTGATTAGTTATTGGCAATTTTGCCAAAATTTATATAAAGAAACATTTTAAAAGAAAAAAGTTATAGAGCACTTACCTTATTGAAAGAAAAGGTAAGTTTCCATCAATGAGGCCACATTTAATGTTTCGCAATAAGGTATAAATCAATTGAAACCTAGTCCCATATTGGGTCTATATGATTGAAATTATCATTCGTTGGTCATCCATGCATTCTTTTCCTCCTCCATCCATTCTATAGATGATTCCCTAAGTTCTCGCATTGTATGCCACCAAACTTCTTGTGATAACTCGTTTCTGATCTCATCCCTTTCGAGATGTTATTGTACATCATCTCACAGTTTGTGACCAACTTTTGAATGTCTCCTTTGTTACCATAAATTTCTCATTCAAAGCAGTTTGAACTTTAAAGATGTTTCGATCCACAACACCCCGGGATCTCTCCACTTTTCAATAATTTGTGCTCTAAAAGTGGAATGAAAACTATGGATTGACAAATGAGCCCCATTGATGGGAAAATAGGTTTTTCGTCATGAGTAATGCTTCCTAAATTCTACTTTTATTAAGGTATTTTATTAAGGAAATTCGTGAAACTACCCGTTTTGTTCAAAAGTTTAGCAATAACTACCCACTTTTTTTTTAAAAAAAATAAAATCATACCCACATTTTATAAAACTTGTAAAACACTACCTGTTTTGTCTGCGGCATGAAAATCCAGTTTTCTGATTTGACGTTGATGTTCCCTCCCTAAAATTACACTACCCTATGAATTACCATAACCCCATACACTTATTTAATCTACATCATTTATCTCTTCTCTCTTCTGACATCCATTATCACCTCACTCTTCTTCCTTCATCTCTTTTCGTTTCTTAAATTACCTCATTTCTTAGCTGAAAATGAAGACATGGCAGTGAAGACTTGACAGAATAATCTGCATTTGATAGTGAAATGAACTACTCCAAGCAACCCTTTGAGCTGCTAAAGGCTTCAAATGACTGCTGCACCATCCATAAACCCAATCAATGTCACCTTACGACAAGAAATCATATGAAATCAACTAAAATCATCAGATCATTTGATACATCTCAGCCACAAAAATCCAACATTCCAAGATAATAACTACACAACTACATCATTAATCCTCTCTTTTGATCCTCTGCTTGCTCTAATATTCTCATCAGTGCTCTGCTCTCTCCTCTTCTAATTGTACTGTAGTTTTCTTCCTTTTCTTCTTTATGGATTTGAATTGATGATTAGAGAATCGACATCCTTCTAACAACACAAACGGAAATGAGATGAAAATCAGCATCAAAAATAGAGAATGACATACCTAGAAATCATCACAAATAAACCAAAAGAGAAGAGAAATTAAACCCAAAAATAGAAGAAATTGGGGAAAGAAATTGAGACAAATGAAATATAGAATTGAAAGGAGATGACAACTTGAAATTTGGGAAAAAAAAATGAGTAGAGGAGTTCAATTGATTTCAGCCAAAAAAATGATTTTTTGGGAGTTCAATTAACAACAATGAACAGAATCGAGCTTATAATGAGGAAATACAAAGAGAAGGTGGACCCACGTCAAAGTCAAAACTTCCCGAAAACCAAAATGATAGTGTTTTACAAAAGTTTTCTAAATGTGGCAGTTATTTATTTTTAAAAGATAGTGGTATATTTCTAAAGTTTTGAACAAAGGAAGTTTTTAACAAATATTTCTTTCTTAAATAACCTTTTATAAGTTGTCAAAAAGGTCTTTTATAATATAGTTTTTTGATAAGTAGTACTCCCTCTGTTCCTTAAAGAGTACCAATCACTATTCATACGCTTCCCAATGCATGTTTTGTATCGTTTAATCTTTAGTTGTATATTTGAAAATTCTAACATTTGAATATAATAATGTATTCATCAACCGAATCAAACTAAGAACACCACCCACAACTATATATATTCTTATATAAGATAGTTATTCACAAATCTCTTCACTTGTATAGTCAATAAACGCATATGTAGGAACTTTAGAACGGAGGAGTAAGAATTTGGTACAAAGACCTATAATTTATAGGCGCACCATTGTATATACTTTCTTTGTGTTTTAATAGCAATTTTACTAAAAATGACAACTTTATCTATTTCTATTTGTGGACCCATGTGCACCACTCAAATAATAATAAATACTATTTCTTTCTCCTCCTTAAATAATAACAATAATTTGAACACACAAACATACATTTCAATAAATAGATGGAGTCTCTTCCATACCCCAAGTTTTAGAGGCCTAATAACCCAGTATACCCATATCTTTCGACTTACCTCATGTAGCACTGAGTAGGTTAATAGTCAAATGCCCTTATGACTAACTTGTCAGTTAGTTCCGTTAGGTTTTCATCACTTTCCAATGATTACAACATTTGACCATTAATAAACCATTCTTCTCTCTCCTCTCTCTTCCCATTTCAACCACTACCATCTCTCCTCCATGAACTAACACCACCACACCACCACCAGACATACCATACAACCTTCTCTCCCCTCCATATTCCCTCTCTTCTCCTGTTTTCCTCCTCCCCTCCTCGCCACCACGACTGCTGCAATTGATCGAGCACACCACTGCAATCTGTGCAACACCACCACAGTATGAAACCACCGAGTTCTACGACCCCAATAATTCAGACACAACAAGTGAACAAACAACAATTTGAACAAAAACAAACAAATACTTTATTTTCCAGTTGGAGTTTTTCGATTCGAATTTGTGCATATACATTTATACTTGATATTTTGAATTTGTGCAAAATCCAAGTTTACAACCATTGGCTGTGTCAAATACCCGATGTTCTCCTCTTTTCTTTTTCTTTTCTTTTTTCTTTCATTTCCTTCGTTTCAATGGGTTGTCGTTTTTGGATTTGATTTTATTTTATTTTATTATTATTTATTATTGATTTTATTTTGCTTGGGTTGTACAGATTCATGGAGTTGGAGTTTTGTGCTGTGTGGGTGTTTGAATAAGTGGCTATGGTGCTGTAGTTAGTGTGTTCGCGGTGGTCAGTAAATGGTTGTGGGTGTTGAGTTTTTGGTGTTGCGTGTTGTGTTCTGGTGGTCTAGTGTTGGTGGCCGTGGGTTCGTTTGGTGGTAGGTGTAAGTGCCGGAGTTGATCAGTGTGGGTGGTAGCAATGGTGTTGATGGTGCCAAGTATATTTAAGAATTAAATAGTTTTAATTTAGAGTTTAATTACTTGTTTATATTGGTTAGCTTAATGGTTAAATGGATTAAACATAATGGAAAATAACGGAGGTATCATAAGAGCATTTGAGCTATTAACCCTTAACCTAGGTACACCAGCAAGTCGAAAACTCGGGGTATATGTTTATTAGGTCTAACTTCTGGGGTATGTGGGGATATTCTTAAGATAATTAGGCGTTTACGAGAAGTAGATTATTGGTTCATTAATTATTTTTCTTCAATCTAACTATTTGAAAAAATCTGAATCTAAAAGTTGCCGGCCCAATTATGGACTAAGCTTCGAGGATTGATTCTAAAAGTTGCTTTAGTGATGAAATGAAGTGTAATGTTAACCAGTTCAATAATTATGTTGAGCTACTGAATTGTTTTAAATAAAATTTATTAAAGTTTCTTGATGATGGAAACCAAATAATGTTAATTTTATAATTTTCAGAAACGCTGCGAAGTTCCAGAACTGGTCACCACGTCAGTTCAAGTGAAGTCTATTTTGAATTCTGTGCGAAACATGTGTCTCAGTTGCCAACAATGCTACCTTGACTTTTTATTGCATATTTTTAGTGTTAATAAGTTGCACCTTTTGATGCACTTATGGATTTATGTTTTTTTGGGTCTGATGAATTAAATATTTTGGTTTACCTAAGTTAACATGTTCCTTGCTTGTGTTTAGTTTTGTTTTTTTTATATAAATATGCTGAGCTCAACATATTTCCATTCAGATCAGTCTATTAATTTCTATTGTACGAAGAACGGATTCTCTATCTTAGGTTGCTTTTGAGAAATCTTAAATGTGAGTCACATAATCATCATCCGTACTCTCCCCTCAAGAAAAGATTGCATATTTATCTCATACACATTGTCAACCGCATATTCTTCTACAGATGTAGTAACTTTTTGTAGTGAACATGTTTACAAGCATGTAGTTCCCCTCTTAACACTATTTTACTTGTTTCTTATGCTAGAAATTTTTTGAAGCACAAAAATACAGTGTATAATATGTTTTTAAATGAAGGAATGCTTTTGCTCTTTAGTTAGAAGGTGCATCAAGTTCATGTAGTGCAAAATATGATCTTGTGATTATATCCAGGAAAACATTAACAAATGAATTGATCACCATATAAAAATGCTTCATGTAATGTAATGTTTCAGCTTCATACACAATTTCTTGGCCAAAAGCACTATAATTCATAACTAGGTCTGTACAATGCTTAGTTCTCATAAATCATGATGCAAATCAAATGCATGTGTATTATCCATTGAAACTTCAAAACATTATTCATTATTTTGTTCTGATCGTGTATTTATATTTCAAATGTCCTGCTGTCTAAGTAAGTGCCACAATGGATTGATCTAATTCTAACGAAAAATCCTTGAAAATGAAGTACCTTTACTTTGATATTAGGGTGGCAACATTGAGAGAACAATCCAGTTGCATATAAAACCTCCACCATCTGATCAGGTTGGTTTGGGTACCAGCATGCCTATATACAATTCCAGTTGGAATCCTCTGTCAAGGATCACAAACTTACCAATGGACATATTGCTTCATTCTTGACAATCGTTAGAATAAATGTTTTCCTTTTTATTATATCTTCTTTGTTTTTTGCCTTCCCTAAATGTTGAATCATTTCAACATCCTAATATATGCGCACACAGTATCCTTCTCCATGTTTCTACTTCATTGTTCATAGCCTTGTATCATCAATTTTCTCAATATGTACTGCAATTGTAATTGCTGCTACAAAGTCTTCATATGCTGTTAGAGCACTGTTTCTTGTGCTTTCTTTAACATATTTTATAGAGATACATCTATGTTGTTCTAAATACAAGCTGCATTACTTGAGTTGTATTATCAAACGTATATCTGATCAAGTCAGCTGTAAGTTTTCTTAATGTTGATTGTCATGACGGATGTGTGTGTTGGAGATATAGGATGTGGGATACAACTCCTACTGGTGTGTGACCTGCATTAAGCATTTTTATTATGTATACCGCTGGCCTATGTTACATGGACTCCTGTAGGTGTCCTGTTCGGTGTCAAGCGTCAGACTCGCTATTTTCTTGAAAAAAATTGTGTTTTAGTTAAATAATTAAGTGTCAAGTGTCGGTGTCAGTTCGACACGAGGCGAGTCGACACGTAGTGAGCTAAATGAAGAGTCCGAGAACATAGCCGCTAGCTCTTAGTATAATTTCTTCATCTGTTTCCATCTCCTTTGACTTTCAAATGGTTCTCAATATAATTGCCGATACAGTCATCTACCAGACAGAACGGTAGTTCACTGGATTTGGATTCTTTTTGCTGATCCCATTGGTTTAATATGTAATGCAGTCATCTATCAGGGATACATTAGTGCTTCCAAATTGTGAAAGTGTGAGTGTGTCTTGGATGTTAGCGGAGAAAGATGATTGGATCCCATGTAGTGCTGCTCCATTAATGTGGTTGAATCGGGAAGTGCCACTTGATAGTTCTTCCAATGATGTACCTAGAGAGAAAAGCATAGAGGATAAAAAGAAGAAACTTGATTCTGTAAAGGAACGTGTGAATGAAGATATTGGTCAAAATCTCCCATCTGCAGCTATCCGCAGAAGTTCTTCTGACAGCGGTGTCTCTTCGCAGGATTTGAAAACTCCATTGTTACAGAATGAAGAAYCACTGGATATGGTTTTGCAGAAGACACAAGAAAATTCCGAAGGCCTACTGTCTTCTACTACCAGATATGTAAGCTTGAGTGAAGAAAGGAATGGTATTGAAGATGATGATGCAAGGTCTAAGAAGCCGGTGGGAAGAAAAGCAAGGATGTTTGACTTGGGGAAAAAGATGAGTGAGAAATTGGAAGAGAAGAGGCGTCATATTGAAGAAAAGAGTAGGACTATCGTTGAAAAAATGCGAGGGCCATGAATTGCCATGACAATTATCACTCTTATCTGCATAGTAGACTAGTAGTGCCATTCTTTCTGATATTGATTCTGTTTAAACATTGTTTTATCATGTTGTACAAATCTGTGAATGAGTAAAGGTTGGAGAGCCTGACATAGCAAATTAGCAAAAAGTGGGTTGAGCAAAAAACTGATAATTCAAATAATCAAGTGTATAGGAACAGAAAATCAATGTCTACCATACATATTATACACTCGTTTCATACTTGTTTTTGTTACATGTTCCGGTAATATAGCATATTCAAACCGTATTGCAATTGTTATTACATTTACATGTTCAATTAATTTGCTTCGTATTTAATATTTCTAGCATACTGATTCCATAATTTGATTTGCAAAGTATATGTAAAAAAAAAAAGTAAAGAGAATTTTTTTAAAAATGTCATTTTTAAAAATAAATAACTAAAACCTTTTATTTCTATACAAATAACTCAACATCGTGCTTTGATTTTTAATTTTTTAATTTTTTTGGCAATATGAAACTTCACCCTACTTTTTATGACCCACTCCATGTTTTAGAAGCTGACCACCCCATTCATGATTTTTTAACCCAAACAACAGGGAAAAAAATGTTTACCCATGGTAAATATCCACTTCAACAAAGAGTAATAGTACTAAGTGAATTCAGCTAAAATGTTATTATTTTTTAATATTCTTTAGAGTATAAATTACTCATCTGAATAGATGTAGCAATGTCCAATGAGTAAATCTGGTGGTCAATTTGAAACATAAAGCCAACCCAAAAAATAGGGGAGATTTCATGTGGTAATTTATTTAATTTTAACTATTTAAGCTCTTAGTTGCCAAAAAAAAGTTATTAAAGCTTTTCCCTAAAAAAACGTTTAAAAAGTTTATTTCGCTAATTTCCTTTTATTAAGAAAATATTTTTCATAATTCTCAAATTGAACTGAAAATTTTCTTTCTATTCTTTATGTCACACACTATGTGAAATTTATTGATGTTTTTTTTACACACTAGTCAAATATGCTAATGGAATCCTAGAATGGATCAATATATTTTCCCTTAACATTGATTAGAATTATTTTCCCGCAAACATTCATAAAATATAGGAGGTGTAATAAATGTTGTTCATGGATATTATAAGACATTTGTCTCACCATTGATGTTTGATTTGATATAGCATGTTTCCCACATTTTCTGTGATAGCATGGTTTTGACATCTTACGCCCTCTTTGCTACTAATATTTGTTAGTATTTGATTAATTTCATTATTCATGTTTTGGATTGACTGGAATATTGGAGAGCACTACAGAGCCTTAGAAGTAAGTAGCTCATATAAAAGCAACGAAGGTAC
>SNQN01003843.1:0-21719 GCA_008642245.1 Bassia scoparia | reverse complement strand
TTATTGCGAGTCCATTGTCAAAAAGACAACAACATAGATATTTCCGTTCTACCCTAAAGCATGCAAGTTACTATGTGGGTATATTAGCAGAAATAGAAGCATATAAGTTCTAGATCTGTGGTAATATCTTTGTTTAATGCCATATTCAAGGTGCCTAAAAGCCAATTTGTCCATGAATTAATCTTAATTATAAGGCGTGAGAACATGTAATTTGTTGGTCTTGCTTAAGACATAATAAAGGTTGTGATTTGCAAGCATGCAAGCATTCAACAAGAAATAAAATTTTGCCTAATGTTGTTTTTAATTCATTCATGTCAAGTAGTTGTTATTCAATTTTACATGCCAATTAACATAGAAASTCAAATTTCTAACAAGCATGCAAAAAGGTGTTAAGAAATTGAGGCATTGGCCTCAAAGTAACCTTGCAACACGGTGTTATCGATTAAGAACGATGTTTCAGACCCACATGAACTCGCTCGAACACGAACGAACCCAAATCGAACTCGGAAATAAACCAAGAACTCAAATGAGTATAGGAATGAATGTCAAATTGTGTTTCGAAATGTGTTTTAGAAATGAAAAGCAATTTGTATGAATTTAAATGTTTTTGAGAGAGTTTATGGATGTGTTTAAGAGAATTTTTAGGAGAGATAGAGAGAGGGAGTTTCGGTAGAGCTTTACTTAGAGGAGTGAAGTTAAGAAATGTGAAGCACTAGCCTAGGGGCGTCAATGAAGTTTTGTGAATATCCTTAGGTAAGCACTAACCTCCGGATGTCTCACTTCGGCAAGCACTAGCCTAGGGGCGTAAATGATGTTTATGAATATCCTTCGGTAAGCACTAACCACTGGATGTCTCTCTTTGGCAAGCACTAGCCTAGGGGTGCAAATAATGTTTGTYAATATCCTTCGGTAAGCACTAACCTACGGATGTCTCCCTTCGGCAAGCACTAGCCTAGGGACGTAGATGATGTTTGTGAATATCCTTCGGTAAGCAGTAACCTCCGGATGTCTCCCTTCGGCAAGCACTAGCATAGGGGCGTAAATGATGTTTGTGAATATTCTTCGGTAAGCATTAACCTCAAATATTAGCCTAGGGGCGTAAATGATGTTTCTTGAATCTCCTTCAGTAAGCATTAACTTCCGAAGATTTCCCTTTAGGAAGCACTAGCCTCGYGGAAGAAATGWTGTATGTGAATCTCTTTCGGTAAGCATTAACCTCTAGAGATTTCCCGTCGGCAAGCACTAACCTAGGGGAGGAAATGATGTATGTGAATCTCTTTCGGTAAGCATTTAACTCCAGAGATTCCCCGTCGGCAAGCACTAGCCTCGGGGAAAAGAAACGGTTGTGTGTTGGTCTTGACGTCGTATAAATGAAGATCGGATTGTAAGATTTGAAATGTGTTTGTTTAAGGGTGTTTTGGTAATTTTGTTGCGTAAGAGAGTAGTTTGGCAWGCTCATAATGTTTTAAAAGTTCATTTTGAATTCCCGCGAAGCAAAAATAGCCATTGGATAGTTGAAACGACGKGCGAATCATTGCAGGAGCAGGATTAGGTTGATCTGACATTGTAGTCCAGTCAGCCTGACCGTATATACGGTGGCCTGAATCGTATATATGGTGTCCTTGACACTATATACGGTCTGTGGAACCGTATATACGGTTTGTTAGGCTATATTTCGTCTCTTTTATGTTCTTTTGTCGTTTTGTTGTGGCTTTTTGGATTCATTCGTGACTTGTTGCTTCATTGTTGAGTCTTTAGAGCTTCTCTCTCCATCCAAGCTTGCTCAAATCTCATCCCAAACTCAATTTCCTTGGTCCCTTGCAAATTCCCAAACAAAAATCGGGTNTTATTCTGATTATTAAAGCTACAAAACGCCTCAAACCATTCCCTTAATCAGTCCAGGTTCATGCGCAAAACAGTCTAGGTGCCTCGTTGACTTTGCCTCGTTGACAATTAATGCTGTAACCGTTGCACAATTAATCTGCTTTGCCTTCAAGTTGCAACCGGTTGTATGCAAGGATATTCAAACTTAATTAAGTAATATTACTACACTTAGCAAAGTGCAGCCATTAGGACTAGTATTCGGACCATGCACATTAAACTCCAATGAACCAGAATTGGAAAAAAACGTTTTGGACAGAATTAGTTCCTTACTTGGTAAATTCGATTCTTGACCATTCTGGTCAGTTAGATAAGAGGACAAAAAGTATAAATATTAAATGAATATAAACATTAATAATTATATCGATTGACGCATGATTTTGGCATTCATTCTAAAATTTATATCATTTTAGAAAATATTTATAACTCTTATCTAACGCCCTGTGACGCCCGTTAACAATATCGTATCCATAATTCTCATATGTTTGAATCATATACATATGGGGATTTCACTATTATTTCACTGAGATTTTTCTATGGTCCATTGAGAATGGACTACCACAAGCAATGATAGGTCAGGGAACCAATTATGTAGCAGCAAGTGTCCATCAAAGTCAACTATTGACTTATGTGGCTTTGACAATTCTCCTTAATTATGGAAACGTTTTATTTTTATTAATTTCTAATATCTTTAATAATTTAATTATCCAATTTTCTTTATAGTATCAGAAATTAGGAAATTAAATTATGTTTTTTTATTAATCTTGATAATATAATTACGAAAATTAAAAAAATCATTTTTTGATAAAATTAAAATTAAAAAATTATTCTTCTAGAAATTATGAAATTCCAGTTTTCTTAAAACGGAAGTCTAGAAATTCAGTTTTGAAGAAAAATGACTCTTGTGTTTCAATGCGCCATTGATGCTTGTGTTGAACACCATTGATATCGAATCATATGTCAATGATGCACTGAAAAACATAGCATAAAGCATGAAGTTTCAACTCATATAGCCCAAGGAAGAAGAAGATAAAGGTTGAAGGTAATCACTATGCCTTTAGGGGTTTGCGTCAAATTCGTTTTTAGGTCAAAAAAAAAAGTATTTTGGTCATTACCAACATATATGGTGGACATACATAACAACCTACCTGACTGTAACAAAAAAAAAACTTAAGTTTTTATTAGCTAGTGACAAATCCCCTTTAACACCAACGATTTACTCCATATCATCTTCAGTCAAAATTTCCTATTATTAAGCAATCTAAATATTCTTGTAAAGTGGGAAATAAATATCAACCTTTCACTGTGATTATGTTTAGGTAACTTGTTTCTATTTTTTTTGCTTATATCCCTCCAAAAAAATTCTATCATATATTTATACGTATATATACTAATTCAAATTTTAAAATATGTGGCTTTATTAACTCACACATTTATCTTGATGAGGAAAATTTATATTTATTTATTTTCTCAAATGAAGCAATTGGTTGCATTAGGTAAGATGTCATTGCTTGAACGGACTATATACCCTTTGCAAGGGAAAATTAAATTGCAAATTTATTTATGAAAAAATAAAAAAAAAAATCCATAGTATCATAACCGAAGCTATTCGATATTCTCCAACAAACTCTACAAGTCGTGATTTGATAACAATGGTATTATAGAAACTATAGTCCTACTAATCGGCTAATGTATTAGAATAACATTATTTAGAATTATTTTTTAAAATATAAATTAGTAAAAGCCCCTTTTATGTATAATTAATTGGTAAACAATGTCGATCTACTGCAAATTTCGACCATCAACATGAATCGCACCAATTCTGATTCTTTATTCATGAATATTACATTTTTTGCAATTAGAAGGGTACAAAAGATGAGTTAAAGGATAAATTATAAATTTTCTAAAAGGTGTTTATTGTATAATATTTTGCTCCAAAATCAGAAGTAATGTACAGGGTATGAGGTTTGGGAAGGAGATGTATGACTTGAGTTGTAATCATAAGCAAGATTAAAAGATTGCATATTATATCTCCAAAAAATAAGGTTAAAATTAAAGTAATCTATATACTAATACTAAAACAATCCCCACTTCTCAAAATTTTCTTCCTAAATTTCCCTCTCAAACACATTTTATTAATTATAACATAAAAAATGTAAAAAAAAACATTTAATGAAGGTTAATAAATGTGTATTGTAATAAAAAAAATTATATAATTTTACATATTTATTAATTCATATAACTATAAAAAATATTTTTTTTTGTCATAAATAAAACCTATTTTAAAATAATTACAATTAAAAAATATCAAATTTATTTTAGTTTGGAGCAATTTATAATTTATCTGAAAACCGAGCATATGCTCGGGGATTATCTAGTACTAAAACAAGCCATTGCTGACATCATCATGTGCCACATGTCAAATGTTCATAAAAAAAATTTCTCTCCAAAAGTTAAGATTATTACCTACATGATTTTCTAAATTTTTCCTTCAAAAACTTCTTTATTATTATTTTACTAAATATTTACTCTATTAATTACAAATTACTATTGTAGTACCTATTAAATGATTAATGAGATAAAATATTTTTATATCCAATTTTGTCATCTTATTTCCATTATTTCAATTGTTATTAAATTTTCATATTTTACAATGTACACCTTCATTAATTTTGAATTATATCTATACAATATAAAGTTTACAAGCGTTGTACTATTCATGTGAACAGTCTGAACAGGAACCAGCCCCGCCCGTAGTCAACAAGTCCAGCCGTCCACTACTACCCCATAGCCCACAATCAAAATGGACCCCAAGCCCACCCAACCCCCCAACCTACCCAACTGCTACTCCAATTCAAAAATCTCATTCACGCCAACAAAACTCACTTTCTTCTCTCTCCTCTTGGAAGCTTAGGGTTGCCATGGAGGCTCTTTGTGCTCCCCATCGTTATCTTCCTTGGCTTTTCATTTTCGCGTGTCTACCTGCTACCCATCTCCATTTTCAGTGGGTTGCTAGCCCGCGTGTGATTGCTATTAACCATTTGTTAGGGTTCGCCATTACCATACCTGCGACCCATCACCTTTGTCCTATTCGAGCCGTCTCGTCGTCTCTCTCCTCTATTTGTTATTGCGCTGCTGCTTGTGTTGCTGTTGTGCCAATCGAGACCGCTATTGACGATTTGTTGTTGCGTTTGTGGTTGCTCTTGATACCAATGTTAGGTTCGCTTTTATAAGTATTCTTCTTTCATTCATCATTTCAAAATTTAATTCGTGCATTATTTGTTTCAAGCATTAATTGGTTCGACCATTTGTTGTAGCTCAAGCAAGGTAATTTCATTTTATTGTTCCAATTTTAGACTTGAATTATGTGTTTTGGTGCTGAATTCACTTATGTTATATAGTTTGTATTTGTTAGTTGTTGGGTTTTTGTTCCAAATTGTATATCGTTCAATTTATTTTTTTTGGATCGGGATTGATTTTGCATTTTGTTTGCAGGAAGAGATGATGAGAGCTTGTTCCGCATTCTATATAGCCGACAATCAGTACCTATTGAAGTTTGATTTTATTTAATTTGATTTTTGTTGTTGCAATTTTGTCACTTTTTTTCTAATTTTTGTTTGATTTTGAATTAAGGTTGATATGATCTGATTGAGATTTGTAGTGCGTTGAATAATGGGTTTTGATTATTGTTTATTTTGTATTTTTTGAGCTTGCCTAATGCTAATAAGTAGCGATAACGCTGACCTTGAGAATCTCTTGGTTACATGTCATTTTTACATCTTTGTTTGTTTTTTGTACATGTGTTTAAATTAAGAAAATTTCACAAAATCGCAAACTAATCCTCAAAATTCCGCACTTTCGTAATAAAATTAATAAACTAATCAAAATTCCTCACAATTCGTAAAAAATCAAAAAATCTAGAACAAAATCGATAAGATTCCAAAACAAATCAGATCACACAGTCATCCGAAAAAAATCCAGAAATCATCACAGAATACAAGAACACTAACGAAATTAGGAGAAATCGTAATTGAATCGAAAATTTTATATTTTGTTTAGGGTGACATTTTTAGAGTGTGGTGTTTGGGAAAAGGAAATGCAAGTACTTCAGTTGATAAAAGGGAAGATTGGACATCAATTATAATCCTTTTCTGAAGTTTATGATGCTTAATTTACAGGCCTGTCAAAAAGGGTTTATTTTAGCTTGCTACTAATGTACTGTCTAAAGATTTAGATGCTTTTCATGAATGGATTTTTTAATATGTTGTCAAACATTATTACTTTACGGAGTATATATTTTTTACATGATTGCTTAAACAAGGGGAAGGTTATATGTACTTGATTTGCAAAGGGGTTGATGAAATTCGAATTTGGTGATGAGGTAGCCAGAGCTTAGAGGTCACTTGGCGATTGAAATAGCAACAAATGCTCCCAAAAACTATTCCTGAGTTTGAGATTTGTTGCTTTTTTTATTTATTCATTAGTTTTCCCATTTTTATTTTTTTGAAGAATCGGGTTGTTTTATCCGTCTTAGTAATAAGAATATTAAAAAGATGGTTTGTTTTACAAAAACTGTTAGAGRTGTTTCTTGTCCTTTTTCTCACAAAGGATGATTCAATGCTTGGTATTATGCTATTGTGTTATTGTTCTTCTAATCTTCTCATTGAGAAATGTTGGGTATTGATTTTTTTTAGTGTGATTCTAATTTTTCTTTTTTGTATGATTTTGTTTTCAGAGTTGGGGATTTGATTTTCAATTGYAGTTCTCCATATTAATTTTATTTTGTTTTTATTCGGAGGTAATTAGATTAAGTCACAAGACATGTTGATCACAGGCTACGTTCGAGTTCAAAACAAACAAGGTACTCCTGGTCACACTTCCTTTTTCTTATTTTATTTAATTATTTGATGAKTTTTGGATAATTATTTTGAGAAAATGGTTGAATTAGTTGTTGAAATTAATCATATGAATAGGTATTGGAACCAAGAAGCCGAAATCAACGGGTTGGTTTGTTAAAAGTGTAAGTATGGGCTGATTTAAAAATTACATATGCARCTATCTTGCTTTTGTTTGATGAGCTATAAATTGGTTGAGATTAGTGGTGTGAAATGAGCTACATTTTATAAGATATGGTAGTTAAATATCAATTAAGAATAATAGATCTGTTTTCTATTTTTGTGTCCATCAAACAGATTTTTATGGGGATGAAAATCTATTGCTATGGAAATTTGCATGATACCTACTTTACAAAAGCAAGTACTCCGTATAAAATATGTTTTGCATAATCAATTTAGCAGGCAGAGAACATGGTGCTGCTATAGTATGTTCTAAATGGAAATTTGTGGAGTACTTACTGTAGGTTCCTATTTATAGGGATTTCTAGGTTATATTTGTTAGTTTCATACTTTGATCGGTTTGTCAAATTATTCTTTCATATTAGTGTTTTTTTCTTTATAGGTTTGATTTCTTCAGTTTGATTTCATTCTGCACCTCAAAGATCGAAGGAAGCATTGAAGATGGAGATTGAGGTCGAGTACCTGGGCTTGTTAATCTAGCACTCGGAGAAGAAATGGAGGATCATATCAGATTTTTTTAGCTTCACTCGTGTTCATAAACTTGATGTGAGTATTTTCTCTYCTGGCATATGCAATTAGTTCTTGTCCTCTTGTTAACTTATATCCCTTATATTGCTATATACCACGAAGAGGATATTTTCAGTTTATTGAACGATCCTGACACAAGAGATGATGTCACTCAGGATAAGCCTGCTCTAAAATGGCACAGGGTAATCATTCTTTTTCTTTTTCTTTTTCTTTTTTTTTTGTGCTTTAAACGAATTATTGTACCAAGAATACACATTATCCAACTTTTTTCCATTTTTTTCTGAGATAAAAACAATTGGGTAATCGAATTTGGTGATTTTGAGAAGTGGGTGTTGATTAAAATAAGTTTTTAGGATCTGGTTTGAGAGAATTCGATCAAAGATGCCCTCTAAATCAAGTGGTCACGGTAGTAATAATGGGGAAGTCTGAAAAATTGGAGGGAAGTTTCGTGATTTTCATTTTCAATTAGGGTTTTAGTTGGTTCATTTATTGATTCGGGTAATCGTGATTTCAATTTTTGAGTGTTTGACTGTGAATTTTATGGTGATTTGATTTGAAATATTACAATTACTGCTGACAGGTGATAGCTTAAATTCCTCATTAGTAGTTGTTGTTTATATTGATTACGATGCATTGAAAGATTGGGTTGCAGCGGAGATCCGGAAAAGGTGCGGCTTTTTTGTTGTTCTATTTGTTTTTGATTTTTTGGTTTTGATTGTTTTGATTTGGGTGTAAAAGTGTTGAAGGCATTTTCATGTTGGTTCTTCTTTGTTCAATATCACRAAATTATGGATCAAATGAAAGAGAATGTTGTGAAGAAATTGGGAATGAGGACGAACATGAGGAGGTACTCTTTATGCACTGCTTTTCTGTTTCTTTTTTTTCATGTAATTTTTATGCCTTGCTACTGCTATGTTATTTTTGCCCGTTGCTTTCTTTGAGCTGTTTTTGTGGTCTGTCCTAATCCTTTTTTGTTTAGAAACCTTCCAGCTCATTTCGTCTTGTGTCTAGCTGCTTGCTTTTGTATCCTGCGTCTCTTATAAAGTTATAAAGATGGATTCTTATGGTGATTATATTCTCTAATGTAGGCAAAGATCTTTCACTATGGCTCACTTAGTTTGATAGACGAACCTTGCAAATTAGCTCATCTTGCTGCAATAGATAATGGATTCGTATGATCACTCTCTTTGTCTTTGATGAAAGGTATGTTGAATTTCTTTCCTGATTTGTCTATTATGGGGTTCTATTGTTTAAAAATGTTGAATGATTTGTTAACTTTCAACCTCCAAAATAAAGGCTCATGTCATTGAAAGCAATTGTTTATTACTAATAATTTATCATTTTCCTCTTGAAAATGATAATAAAAATGAAGGCTCTTGGATATGTTTAATATTTGTTGTTGTTCAAGACTTGGAAATTTAATGGCCTAATTCTTAAATTTATTTATCATGCTTAATTTTATTTTAGATTACAGAGCATCAGATAAATATCTTTCTTTCTAATATGATGATTTTATCAAAGATGCGGTAAAGAAAGTGGGAGCTGGAGAAAAAAGATGATGAAATATATGCCTGGTAAAGTTGCATCATATTTGTTTATAAATTCTTGGTTAAAAGTACATATATCTTTTCGTATGTGAGCTTATTTTTTATGATTATGTGATGGCTTGTGCCTTTGGAGAGCATTATTATGGAAGCAACAAATTTCAGATCATTGGAAGCTCCAACATTCGGTAGAGGAGCTTTGAGTAAATTCATGTTCAAATTCTCAAGGATTCTCTGTTTTGGTGCAATCAACAACCTCATGACAATATTTCGCGAAATTTGACATATTTAAAATAAAAAGATAATTTCATCACATAATACAGTGAAAAATTCAAGAGCATAGTTCATAAATAATACATCAGTTTGATTAGGAATAGGATAATACTAGTAAAAGGATTCATGTAGAGTTCTCATACTTTGTGTTTGTTAACAAAGCCCACTTAGTTAACTACTTACAACTAGAACTTTTGTTTGTGTGTTATATTGCCTCTTTTTTGGCAATGTAGCTATAGGCAATCCGGTTTTGTTGGCTTCTAGAATTAAATTTCACCAGTTTGCTTAAGGATTTAGGATGATATTACTTCTATGGTCTGTCAGTGTGGGATATCATGTCATGAATAGGCCTCCTTAACAAAAGAAGACATGCTTGTCAAAAAAAAAACAAAAGAGACATGACAACTCTCGTGAGAGTTCATGAAACCAAATTGAAGGTGAGGGCCTTACTTTTAATCTTATCTAATGCTATTGATATTTTTTATTCCTGTCTACATGATTGAATTGAGATAGTAATCATAGATGACTATGATTGGATATGATTAAGGTTCTTATATCTGTATAAGTTTATCTATATATCCTGTTCTTCGCTTCAGTTACTGCTTCAATTTAATGTGACCATTTTCTGATTTATAGGTTGTTAATTGGATTGTTGAATTGGAATTTACTTCAGTTTCAGTTTTTAGGCTTTCCTACAATTACTTAAATTCGAGCGGAATTTTCCAAGTTGTGTTCATCTTATAGTTGATTGAAATTTATAATTTGGGTTGGATTTTCCTCTGGGAAATGGGACTATTGTGTTTGAGGCATTTCCACTTGTTATTAAGGGAAGTAAAAAAACTGCAAGAAAATAGATCAAATTTTTTGTTTAACCAATAAAACTCAATATGTTGGAGGATTGTCAACCCTTAGGCCACCAATAAAAACTCATTTTGGTTTGGCCCATGCGTTTGATAATAAAACGATACTCTCTTTTTCTATGTACTCCATATTAAAGTTTTGCTCACTGTTTTTTTTTTACTCGTAGTTCATGTGAAGCATATAGTTTCTGCATACCATTGTTTTTGTAGGCCGTTGTCCCATGGTGGGTTAATACAACTTGGCCTTTCCTATAAGGTGAAATTAAATCAAACCTTTAAGGGGTGCCTCTTTTTTCCAGTTTAACTATTTATTTAATGTAGTTGCAAAGCACTAGGAATATTGATTTATCCTTTTTCTTCTTTTTTTTTTGACAAGGGGAAAAAGCTAAGAGATCAGCCTATGGCTGAGGTCTTAGCCAACTTAGCAATGAATACAGCAGAAGTCACATTACAAGCCCAGCTGGGCCAACTATTACCAAAACCAAACATTGTGAAGAAAACCTACTAACATGGTTAGAGAACAAATTACAAACATTAGCTATGATGAAGAACTTCCTAGGTTGGGACGGAAGTATCTGAATTCTGGAGAAACGATGATTTCCTCATTCTTGCCAATCGAAAGTTAGTGTGGCTCTGACTACGCGGATGAGATGAACCATCTATCGAGGCCTTCGACAGCAACCCTTGCACCTGTGGAAAACATGGTTAGTGTAACACACGAACCGCTTCCCGTTAGATTATCCTTTTCTCTTATTAAGCAGGTATTAGTAGATGTTTCTGATGTAACGACGAAGAATAGAGATCTTAAAGTTCAATGCTGGCAAAATTTGAACACCCCTTGAGTTGTGCTTTTGGCAATTGATTTAGAACAGGCTGCCAAGACAGTGCAAGAGCAGCACCTGGGTACTGAATGTGCAGACAAATATAAAGCTAGAGCTGCTSATTAGTAAAGCCACAAATGTTGAGAGTTGAGAAAATGATATAGATTTGTGTTATTTATTTCAGTATCTCAAGTGCTTATTACCATAGGATGATTCATTTCCCTACAAGTTATAATCAAATAATACTAGAAGTACAAGCTCCAAGAAGTGTTCCCACCCCTCCGACAAGTGTTATATTTGTCATCTTAACTACCCTGTGTACTTTCCTAATATCATTTAATTTGGTATTATATGTAGTCGATGGTTTTTTTATTATAAACTAACGTTTAATATACCGGCCGGGGCACCGCGCGCATCGCGCGCGGTCCAACGGCTAGTTCTAAAAGAAAATTGATTGAAATAAATTTTTTCATTTATCAAACCATGCATCGCATGAGGCTAAACTAGTGATATTTATATGAAAATTACTTAAATTAGATTATCATCATTGTTTTGGAATGGTTGAGTAAGATTTGAAGTTACTTAAAAATTATAAAAATATATTATTCCAATTATAAGGGAAACTTTACTTAAGCCCTGTTCTCGTCAACTGAATTTTGCTAAACTGGACTTATTTTTACTGAATTGAACTTATTGGTGCTGTACTGAACTTATTTTTACTGAAACTTTAACAAATTTCTTAAGGATTGAACTTCTTTTTACTGAACTTAACTTATTGCTACTGAACTGAACTTATTTTTACTAAACTGAACTTATTATTAATATTGCTACTGAACTGAACTTATTACTACAGAATTGAACTTATTTTTACTGAAACTTATCTAAATAAGTTGACGAGAACATGGCCTTAATCCCATATTGAACCTACTAGATTAGCCGTTGAACCGTTTGTGTGACAAATTTATTGACAACTTGTTATTATGACCGCACTAAGCTTTGGCAATGACCATACATGCATTGATTGTAATAGCAACTGAAGCAAACACCAGAAACATGCATTGTTGGACATGGCCTAAAAAGTAGTATTAACGCCAATCCCTACATGGTATAGCGGTTATTATTTGCTCAAGTCTTCTTCTTCATCGGACATCTAGAGTTAAAACTCCATGGAAGTCGTCGACCAACGATAATGGTGTAAGGTAACGAAAAATCATCGAAAAATTCCCAATAAACCAAGAAAAATGCGGTGCAACAATCTGATGCCACATAACGTACGATGTCACTATATATCCAATACCATTCATACCAAAGGTTCCTTGGACGGCTCCCATGGAGGATCTTCAACGGAAAAAATGACATGTTTCCATGGAAGTAACACATGAAGTTTTTTAAATTTCGAAAATATTTATTTTGTTTTTTGTTTTCATTTATGATATTTCGAAATAATATTTCTAATATTGCAAAAATTATTTTATAATTTATTCGAAATTTATTTTCTGAATTTCCAAAATATATTTCAATAAATTAAAAACATTTTATTAATTAATAAAACAAATTAAGGAAATTAAAAAAGGAAGGGAATATAATCTCTATTATATAAGCCAAGGGGGGAGCTATGGTGTCCCCCCTATGAATTTACAATACTATCCTTAATGAATTAGATTTTAAAAATTAATTCAATCAACATCTTAAAATGAAAACTTTAAGTCATTAATGCATGCAAATTAGGATAAAATTTGAATAGTTTTAACAAAAGAAATTAAGTCATTAATTTATCAATCAATTAATCAAACTTATTTGCATTAATTTTTTCAAATTACAATTAGTTACTAAAAAATATCAACGTTAATTAACATTAAATCATTGTCGTTTATATGTCAATCAAAATACAATGAATCTAGACAATAGTTAATGCAATATAATCTCTATTACATAAGTGAAGATAGCAATGTTCCCAATTGAATTCCATTTAAAACCTTTAGTCGATTATACACAACAAACATTAATATCATAAAAAATGTAATTGACATTCTGCTAACTTTTTCAATCAATTAACTTCTTAATGATAATCAAATATATGGCAAAACGATATTGAACAATTTTTTATAACTCTGATGATCAAACAATCAATCATAATTCTACATCGAAACATGAATAATTGATACAGAATACAATTTTTTTCATTTATAAATCAATGTGTCGTACATCTGTTATATCATAACTTTCACAAATGTATACACTTAGAGTGTATAAATACAAATCTATTCAATATTCCGTACCATTACTCAATACTCTTTCTTCAATTCTTTCCTAATCTAGTTCACAACATTAAAAAACTTCATGTCATGTTAGACAAACTTCAATGATCATTATATTGGTGTTTACTTATAATCAAACTTATGTTCAAATTAGTCTCTGAGTTAATGAGAAAATCAAATTAAATATTGTGTACTCCGACTAAAGATTCTCACACAATTCGATCAATCTTTATTACGGTTTATTTTTGCGATTTCAAAATCTAGTTACGATATTGATTTCTATATAATAGTAGTTTAATAGGTTAACAATTATATTAAATTGTAGAAAATTGACATCACAACAAAATAATTAATATATAACACAAAAATTAAAAAAACCATGAATATGTAAAGAAACATACAAAATTATAATGTTTATTCTCACTGCAAAGCACCATAGGGGAAAAATAAGTAGAATAGGAAAGAAAACACAAACTAACTAAAAAAGAAATTAAATGTGACTTTGTAACTGTTTGCTGTGTTGATGTCTTTATATACTTGTGAAAGTCCATTCTTAATGGACCACTAGTAAAAATCATTCGTATTGACCATAGAACCTTAAAAAAACCACAATGTCCCACACACTGAACACTATTATATACACAACCCATAAAAGACGCAGTGCGAAGTGCAAGTGCGAAGTGCGAAGTGCGAAGAAATGCCTAAAATGGACGCATTGCGAGCCAAACAAAAAAGCAAATAACAGTTGTAAAAGAGGTGTGTGCTAATACTGTAGTAGTAAACGTAGTTAAGCTCTTATTCAAGGGTGCATACACTCACTTATCTATTTGTCTCAGTCTCGCCATCACGCTCCTATTTATTGACCCTTCCAACTCCACTGCTTCATTTATTATCTCCCCCACTTCTCTCTTTTCCTTCTCTTAATTATTACCGGGTATTTTCATTAAAAAACTCTTTTATTTAATGCAAATTTTATTAAGGAGTAATGTTTATGGGACTTACCGCATATTATGTGCTGCAAATACGTAACGACGCTTTAATTATTAAAAATAAAAGTTAGCCCACACACGGAATAAAGAACGACTTCATTCCGTGTAACCAATCAGAACCTAAAAATGAATCTAAATCCAAACTCCAATAAAAACAGAAGTTTATAGCAATTACTGAGTAAGTAAATTTTATAATATACGGATAAATGAAAGAAAAATATAATTTGAGTTAAATGACAATTTTAATAAAGACATTTATAGGTATATTAGTTGTACCGGTGTACATCTCCTAATCAAGCAAGTTTTTAATTAGTGGTGATGAGTGAGTGATGATCCTTCCAATTCCATTGTTACTTAAATACGGAAAAGTTTAATAATTAATTGTTAAACTGCACGCCAGCAAATTAATGGAAGTATAAAGTTTAAAGCTCGACTAATAAATCCCCAACCCCACTTCCCAGTCAAATCACTAAACCCTCACTTCCATACAATCCCATTTCATCTTTTCTTTTTCCTCATCACCCAATTCTCAACTTCCCGTGCCTTTAATCTTTATTTCATTTATCTTCTGTTCCTCTCCTTCTCCTCTTTATAAATGCACATCACCTCACACCGAAAAAGCTCTCTCCTCACCACCATCAAACCAGGCCAACTAACAACCATGAAAACCTCAACATCAAAAAACCATGTAACAATGGAAATAGAACCAAACAACAGCAACGGCAACGGCAACGACGACGACAACAACAACAGCGCGGTGGTGGCGCTACCGGGGCTAAGCCCGCTGAGCGAGGCGCTATGGACGAACGTGGCAAAAACGACGAGTTTCTTAGGAGAAGGGGACGTGTCAGCAAGGCTGACGTGGAAGGATCTGACAGTGATGGTTACGCTGAGTAACGGCGAGACTCAGACGGTGTTAGAGAGTTTYACAGGGTATGCTGAGCCCGGTTCTTTCACTGCTCTAATGGGACCCTCTGGTTCTGGTAAATCCACCCTCCTTGACGCCCTATCGAGTCGCCTTGCTGCTAATGCATTCCTTTCTGGTACTATCTTGCTCAATGGCCGCAAAACTAAGCTCTCCTTTGGTACCGCGGTAACTTACCTATCTCATCTTTGCCCATCTTTTTAAATACTGACCCACTATCATATAGACATATAGTCATACTCATATAGATATGGCTGATTTTCATTTTGAGATACTAGATATTACATTTTTGTCTTTAGTACCGGCTTTTGTCAACGAAAACCATAATTGGACTGTCTCTAAATGTTTTTTCTAGATCTTATATATAATAATGTGCAAAATTCACAATATGTTTGGAGTTTGGACTCACTTAAATTTCCTAATCTGGGTTATCGAATTAGAAATATTAAGTTAATATAAGATTAAGAAGCTTTATTTAATTGTTTTTTTTTTTGCTTTTTCTAGAGTTTTATGTATGGTTATAAGCAAAATAAGCAATAATAGTATAATGACTGTCTCTTATACACATCTAGATGTGTATAAGAGACAGATGTTATTATTTACATGTTTAAAGTGATAAATATAAAAAATTGGGGTAGGATTTAGGAAGATATACTAAGTTCTTTTATATTTTTTTATAATAAAGTTTAATAATGTAGAGATATTTTTTCATATGGTCATGGCAATAATAAGATCATAAATTATACTCCGTATATTTTTCAATAAATTTCCAAAATTCGGTCATTTAATGAATATTGTTGGATAGTGACAGAAAGTAATGGACATTATTGAACAACTCACTTATCTTGCTGTTATACTGTCCTTCAATTTATGAATCTCTTAGATTGACATTAGAAACTAAATGAACATTGATATGAACAACTCATCTATTCTTAGCTTACTATTCTTAAACCAATTCTTWTTTGTAGACATTGTCATTGATCARAGAACCTACTCTTAAGGCGAAACAATGATACACAATTTCTAAAATTGTTAARCATATGCTATTTATGTTGATGAGATTAATAAGTAAATTAAACAAATTAAAGTTACACAAGATTAATAAGTASAGTAATTTAAGTTGATGAGTATGGCATTAATAGCAGCCCAAAACTAGCTTTAATTAAAGTATTTAATTACTGAGTGTATGATGAATTGTACTGCTAATCAAGTTATTGCAAGTTAGTAATCAAGTTAATAAGCTGCCACACTATGTATGAATAATGCAGGCTTATGTTACACAAGATGACAACTTGATTGGGACATTGACAGTAAGAGAAACAATATCATACTCAGCTCGGCTACGTCTGCCAGACAAAATGGCGTGGTCTGAGAAGCAAGCATTGATCGAAAGCACAATCGTGGAAATGGGGCTTCAAGACTGTGCTGATACTGTCATCGGAAACTGGCATTTGAGAGGCATCAGTGGTGGCGAAAAGCGCAGGGTTAGCATTGCTCTTGAGATTCTTATGAGACCTCGTCTGCTCTTCCTTGACGAGCCTACTAGTGGCCTTGACAGGTTAACATTCTCCCAAAACATCTATCCCTTTTCTTCTACTTTTATTTTGTTTGGGTGTTATTATTATCAACAAAATAAGTCATTACTTATTCTTCACTAGTTAATAATTAAAACATACTCCTCACAACAATTACAGCTCTTATAAAASACCCTTATTGAAATATTGGAAAAATACAAAGRTTCACTTCACATTATATACTAAAAGTCATGATTTAAGTTGAGAAAGTCTATGATAACATGTCAAAGTTTCCATTATTACCCTTAATCATGTAATTGCAAATTGCAATTGCTTCAATAGTTGATCATATATATACATAAATTGAAAAAGATTTTCTACATACATGATATTGTCTTGGACTAATGGTCTTAATAGCAACAAAGACTTAAAATATAACCACAAGTGAGTAAATTGTATCCATAAGTATAGAAGTAGAGCTAGTAAATACTATGAAAGACAAAGGGAGTACAATTTTACCTATTCGTTCTCAATCAATTAAAAGGATGTTAGCTAACATACATTGTTTTTCCTGTTATCTGGGAAATATAGTGCATCTGCATTCTTTGTAACACAGACGTTGCGTGGACTATCTGGGAACTATCAGAGAGACGTGAAGGACTGTCATCGCATCAAATCATCAGCCTAGCAGTGAGGTTTTCGAGCTGTTGATCGTTATACTTGCTTCTGGAGGAAAGACTGATGACTTTGGCCAAGCATCGGAGGCATATGAGCTGGTAATAGTCAAATACGAAGTAATTGTTTGTTTCTTTTGTTTTTTTTTTTTCCAAGTACCTTGTACCATGTCTGATGTCTAAGCTAGTTATACAACGGATTTGATTTTATAGTTCTTCGCTCAAGCGCGGTTCGCTTGCCTTGCTCTGAGGAATCCATCTGATCACTTCCTAAGGTGGATCCATTCTGATTTTGACAAAGTCAAGGCCACCTTAAAGGTCCATGAAACTACGGGTACTTCTCAACCCTTAATTAGCTTGCTTGTTATTTTTCAAAATAGTCATCAGTTTGTGTTTAAACTAATCAAAGGGTTTAAATTTTTTCTCATGCTCTGTTTTATTGCAAATGTTTCGAAATACAAAAAAAAAAAAAAAAAAAATAATACATAGTAGTTCATCACAATACACAGTCATCAATTTAGATTCTGTTTAAAGTACTCAGTTAAAATTGCCATAGATCTCACCAGTATTTGAGCGCAAGTGATCCCATTAGACAGAGATCACAAACAGCTGACGAGCAACACAACTCTTATCAGTCTATATACGACGTCTCCCCAAACAGCTCTAGCTCAATACAACAGAGAGTGGATGCCAAGATACCTAAATCAGGTACATATGTTCTATATATTTTTTCCTTACTTTCACCATATTTACTACATATTCAGATTCATTCATTTGTTGAATATGACTTAATACTTTTTACCTTGTAACCATTACAGAATAGGAACCTGTGATTTAGATCCGTGAGGATAGTCTTGCTAGGCTTCTTTCATGCAGACTTTCACCTCTATAAACCAACACTTCATTCTGTGTACAGTCGAGAATTTGCTATTTACTGGCTTGGATGGCGTTGTATTTATGTCGTCGTCACTATCTGCAGTTGGATAATATTCTGGCTAACGTTGGAACCAGTTAATGCTCATCAATCTGGTTTAAACTCACCATATGGATTATATCTGTATTCTACTAAATTCTTTATTTCTGCAGTCCTGAAAAGCAGCTCTTTGGTTATTCAAGCTCCTGTGTCGTTATTTGTGTGTTGCAGGCTAGAGGCTCATGCTGTCTCATTTGTTTTCGATTTGTTACCATTTCGATTGTCTATTAGGTTGGTTGATTCCTGTCTTTTGTGAGTTATGAAGGTATATTCATCCAACCTATCAGTTCTCTTGTGCTGTAATTTTGCTCAAAGTTCCTATAATTCCAAATTGATACTTCATAATACGTGAGGATTTTGAACATTACAGTACATTATCATATAATATTGGACGACTAAATTAGTTTGTAAACGATAAACATGAATGCAACAAATACAGCTCAACACAACATGATTTTATTTTGCTTACCTATGTGATCTAGTTTATATTTTTCATTAAATAAGTAGCAGATATGAGTGAAAAAGCTCAGTTTCCATTAGAAGACATGGATCCAGGCAAGGCTTTATTCGTCTCTTTATTATTATTCAAACAGAAACAGGTTTCCCACTGAATACGATAGCTCTCAAAAAGGGAGTTTTAGCAAAAGTTATGAACATATGTTTCATGAATGGAATTAGCTGAATTCTCAGGTATTTCAAAGAGAAGAAGTTAAAGGGCATATGGTGTGTCAGCATTTGTGTATTCTAGCAAACACCATATCAGGCAATCCCGATTTCTCATCCTGATAACTTTCATTCGGGGACTGGTCTGTTACTTCAGGCTTAATCTGATCCCGGTTTTAGCACCTATGTTTCTTTGTTTGCTGTGTCTTTACAGCGGTAGTTGACTGTTGTTTGAGAGCTTCCATAGATGGCCATTGCAAGCATTGCTCCCCAATTTCCTCATGGGTATCATCACAGGTGCTGGCATCCAGGTAACTAATTTTTTTTCCCGGAATGTACTCAGTATTGTAGACAAATTCTTTTACTTGTATTTTTTTTTGATCCAATTTCATTGACAAACCTGCCCATTATCTTCAGGGAATTTTTCAGTTAGTTTCGGGGTTTCTTCGGCCATACCAAAGCCAGTATGGCGTTATCCTATGTCGTACATCAGTTTCCATTTCTGGGCTCTCCAGGTACATACTCCCCTCTGTTGGGTGCTTCTGTAAATTGGGATATAAGATAAAGACTGGAATTGAATAAGCATTAATTACAATATCTTATTTGCTAAGTATTAGTTGGAGAACTTATTATTAAAAAGGACTTGGTACTAAAGTCATATCATTTAATTTGTGCTCATCATCACTTTACTTGCATGATACTTTGATTGCCAAAATTGTATTATATGTTGATATTACAATGAAAAAGGTATTCTTACTATATAGTATATACTATAAGGAAAATTGAGAGATGATATTCGTGAACTATATGATACTGATTGATGGTGCTGAACAGGGGCAATACCAAAATGATCTGAAGGGCCTAGTGTTTGACAACCGAACACCGGACCTCCCAAAGATCCCCGGTGAGTACGTACTTGAGAATGTATTTCAAATCGACGTGACCCGTTCAAAATGGATAGACCTGAGTGTCATCTTCAGCATGATCATCGTTTATAGAATCATCTTCTTCATAATGATCAAGATCAACGAAGACGTTACTCCTTGGGTTGGAGGCTACATRGCTAGGAGAAGAATACAACACAAGAATCGAAACCAGAATAATACAACGGTAGCTCCTGACCGGCTGTCACAATCACCTTCGCTCAGAGCTTATGTTGGCCGTCGTTCCGGCAATTCGGCTAGTAATGGCATGATGAGGAGGGTGTGAGTTAGTAGTAGTGTAAGCATGCCAATGCATTGGTCATGAATATAGAGTTTTACATGAATATGGTACATGTATGTGTGAGTCAGTGAGTGTATGCGTTCCTAAGCCTGTAGTACGGATTCTTTAACTGCCAAATCAATGCTATTACAAAGGTGGTTCATATTCATGCCTTGGTACTTTTAATAATCAACAACCATCGCAAACCTCTCAATCTCTTAATTCATCAACTCTAATCACTCTTTGACGCTGTATGTATATATACAAGTAATGAAGACTACAACTTATTGTTGAGTACAATTATACTCGATCTGCAATGAAGACTACAACCTATTGTTGATTACAATTATACTATTCTGTATAATACAGGACCATCTCGTTTCATCTCGGGGCCTCTTCTAATCTTAAAAACTAGATTAGCCCCGTGCATTGCACGATTTATATAGTTTGTTTCATCTCGGGGTGTGAGCAAAGGCCCGCTTGTCGATGACCTTTTTAAAAGCCAAACGAAGGCCACCGGCGAGCCAAAGCCACCACTCGACGAGAGAGAACATAAGGGTTTTGAGGGTTTTCGTGGGAGGGTTTTCGATCTTTTTTCGTCAGAGCGTATTAAAAGTCCACTTTTCAAACTTTCAAACCGAATTTTTTTATGGTGACCCCGTTATCTTTTACTTTAAACAGCTAGTATAATACTCGTGTGATGCACGACTTATAAAATTCAATATTAGATTTGCATTATTACAAAGTAAAATATTATGTATCAGATGCTCAAATAAAATATTATACCAGATTAATTAAATGTATGTTGAAATATCGTACAATTTGTACTCGACTAAGTTAGAGCTATATGTATTATTGATATAACAGAGCAAAATGAGTTCAATCAATAATTGTATTTAATATTAATTATTGTTTTGTTCAATATGTCTGCCTTATTTTGTTCAGTATTAATAAGTTTAGTTTGGTGAAAATCACATTGARGACTCAACAAAAGAATAAAGTTGAAAAAATACCATGAAAAAATATTCAATTTAAACTATKTTAATGTTAAATGTCATTCGATCACTTATTTGTAAAACAACCCAAAATATATAGCAATCACACGTGTGATATCTCAATTCAAAAAAATCAAAATTTTCCCATGAGTCATCTTTGAAGAAATAATATTTTATTTTCCTTTTCTTTCTTTTTTAATAATATTTTTTATTTAATTACAATTAATATTAATAATTTATTCACATATAATAAAACTTATCACTTTCACTAAAATTATGTCATTTTCGTGCCTACGTCAATTCTTTTTTAAGTTATTCATTTTAAATTTAATTTTATTTCATTCGAAATTCTTTCGAATGGTCCTACTTCTCATAATAACAGAATCATTTTTTGTTTTTTATATATAATTATCCTAATGGATTATTTTACAAAATATGTGTAAGTTATAATTAAAATAATAATAATAATTGAAAATCAATATATTTTCATTTTTTGATGAATTATTAAATCTTAGCTTCACTTTTAAGAAATTATTAGGAAGC
>SNQN01003842.1:24083-50109 GCA_008642245.1 Bassia scoparia | reverse complement strand
TAGGTCATGGCTAAACATAGATGGGCACTTCTTGCAGAGTATTGACTGTGCTGTGTGTGAGTGCGTAGTATGGACTGCGCTGAGTCTCATGAGTGGTTGGTTTTAGTGTGCGAAATATTGGGGCTAGGAACACCTGACATAATCGGAGACTCCATAGGCTTTAGCCAAACCTACATATTAAGCCAACATCGCATAGTAGCCACATCTTCTAGTATGTACCCAATGCCTAATGACTCTAACAAAATTATGTACCTCTCCCTTCTTTATTTCTCGACAATAGCCTCATACCTTTGGGTTCACCTTCAAGGACTGTAGTCATTGTCGATTCAAATACCAAAGAATTAAAGGTCACAGCTGACTATCTCCTATTGTGTTAGTAACATCTTGTTGGGCGTGATCCTAATCATACAATTATCTCACCTGATACATGATGTGTAGAACAATACTAAGAGCATATGAATTTTAAAGGCAGAAAACTGTCAAACTATACTTAATCACTTTGATCTCAAAGCCTCGCTGGGGAGGTCGTTGTCATCATGACTCCTTATTTTCTCCATGAGCTTAGGAACATTTGGAGGCTTTTGTTCCTAGGGCCCTATTTTTGCGATGTGTGATTGGTCTTTTTGCTATCTGGAGTTCTAGGGAAATATCTGAAAATATTTTGGAAACAATCGGATCTGTTATAGCGCAATCACTTTCAAGTGAGATGATCACTGTGTCTTCGCCCATGACTGAGCGTTACGTGTCAATGTCACGTCCGATGTCAAGCTCGCATAGATCTCGAAGTGTTAGTGTTTCCTTAGCTATTACTAATGCATTCACTTTCTTAAATGCATAGCTTGCAATATGAAAGAACTTGTAATCTATCAATATTGGCATTGGTACTAAGGTTAACAAAACTGACTCATCTCTGTAGTGGTATTTGAGATTCGCTTAAAGTATTACATATATTTTTATTGATTTAAGAACCGAGCTACTTTAGACTATGATATCACTATTTAATGCTTTTTCGGCTTAGTCGGAACGATACTCAGAATGCAAACATGTGGATGATTTGAGAATTAGCGCTTTCAGAACTTGAACAATGAAGGAGGCATCAAACAGACGCGCCATGATCTATATGTACGATGAGATCATCAGTCAATCCTCCCGGAGGTGATCCTACCAAAAGAAATCCTGATCTCTAGGACATTCTCCCTTACCCATTAACAGTCTGCATTGCATCACAGTTGAAGGGTAGAGGAATTTCAACAGTATGGCGTCTGACAAACAATCTAGAAGAGCATAAATTCTTCAGTACTTATCTTGTCTCCGGCGGACACACTAATGTTGAGGAGAAGTAATAGGAACTTGCTGAGAAAGCAGAAGGAAAACAGTAGGAAACTCAATTCAACTCACGGCGTAGTAGGCTGTACCTAACATCGCCCTATTGGCATGAAAGTTGGTATTTCCCCGGTGAGAGGATTTTCAGCCTAACACTTCCTCTGGAAAACATATTATCCAAACCTTCATCCAGGATTGACGTTGGTGGACTGATTCAAATATGATATAATAAGGGAACTCAACCTAGAGCTCAGCTGAGAGGAATTACATAAAGTGCTTTCCTAGTCGCACGCGTGACAATCAATATCTGCTTCTTTGGCGGTGCTTGTTGGAAGATAAGTATGGATGACAGGGTCCAGGGCAGAGGTTTGCAAGGTGCCATCATTTTCTTGACTCAGCCATCTCTACGGATGTCCAGTGGTGGTGTCGGGTTCCAGATATTGGTACTCCTGAAGTTCCCCTTTCATCTTGGGGGGCTTTAATACGGCCTGGACCCTACCTCAGAAAGGTCAGCTGCTCGTTTCTGGCAATTAGTAGCAATATCACCTGTCACTCTTTCTTCAGGCATTAGAAACGCCCACTCAACCTACAAATCCTGAAAGCCTAGAGGATGCTGGAACCCTATTGTTTCAAGTCCCCTGGTGGTAGAAGGGGTACTGCTACGGGCCTGGGCTGATGCAGGTCTGAAAGGCTAGGGTCTAAGAGGTCACACTCTACAGATTGACCCCTGAACGTACTAATCAATGGTTGTGAGTCCTCGCTGGGCTCTTCATCAAGTAAGGCGCAATGACCTCGGCTTATTTTGAGAATTGCTGTATTCCTCCGACAATTACTAATTATTCAAACCAAGCAAGAATGCAACAAGGAGAAAAACAAATAAAACTACTCTAGACAGAACCAGGGGAAGTAACAACTGGAAATGCATCATGTTGAATTCAAGCAAGGAAGAGGAAGAGTAATTACCTGTTTAACGGGAAATTGAGACTAATGGGTGTTATTAAGAACAGGAAGGTAACCCCACGAGCTTGTCACGAACAGAAGTCGCCAATTCGAAGGAGAAAGGATTGCCTAAAATTCTGATGGTTTGCAATGTGGACTCGCTCTAAAAAGATGCTGATTGATATCGGAGGTCATATAATGTGAGGTACGTCTATCATGAACTGTTTTTGGGTCTATTCTTTTGGTCCTTATTTTTCGAAAACTTTAGTTATAAGAAGTTTAGAGAGAGACTTAATAACAGAGTTGAAAAAACTATAGCAGAAACGGAATGGTAAAAGGTTGAGAGCTCACAGGTACGAACAAGACTGAATGAGAGGATTAAGGGTGAAAAGTTACATCGTGACTAAACCTACGACGCCTATGAGCAAACACATGACAGTACAAAAAAAGGTTTCATATGGGGTCCATTCGTCTTGAAATTGCGTGTCATATTATCTTACTGGGTGTGATACATCACGTAATGTAACATGTAACGGACAGCGAAGAAGATATCAGCTCTTAGAGTAGAGACGACTGAACTAACCATTTCAATTGCTAAGTCTAATAAGTCAAAAAACCTAATAAAGCGTAGAGCTAGAACACAGTTAGTGTATCATAAGGGGAAAAAGAGACCAACAGAAACTTTCTAAAGAAACATGCGCAGATGTTCCTTTAAATATGACTTCATATTCTAGCTTGGCCAACTGGGATATCATGTCTTCATAGACACCAAGAGGCCAAAAGGTTACATTGGGAGGAAGTCTAGTAATGGTTCAAATCAATAGTTCTAACAAGTGAGCACACAGACACTGACGTAAACTCTTCGTATCTTAAATTAATGTTAATGAAAGACCTAGACAAGGACTCTTATTCAAATTCAAATATTATCGAGAAGAGCTGAGTGTCTCGTTGGGCTACTCAGGTGTTGTTATAATTGTTACCAATTCTCAAAGGAGCAGATGTTCTCGCAGTACACTATACAGTCATATATCTAACTGTGAGTAGCCTCTACACCCAAGATGCTTTGGGGACTGGGTGGCTAAAGTTGTGGTTGTTTGTGTACCATAAAACTTTTATGTCAAATGGCATTCATTGGTTATAGACACAATAACAAAACGTAGAGAGAGCCTTGATCCAATCCATGCGTGCTCACACAGGCATGTAGAAATTCTCCAAATAGGCCAAATAATCAGTGCCATAGGATTGTATGATACCTGAATGTCATTGGAGTCCTAAGTAAAATACCTGGGTAAAATAGGATATTGATCGCTTGTGAGAGAAAGGGGAGTGCAAGTACTTGCTATGAACTTAATTGTCAAGAGTTGAGAGATGGTATAGTGCAAGGACCATTTAAACACTCTGGTTACCTGAATGTTAAACAAGGGCTAATCATTTTCTGAAGCATCAATTGGGTTCTAACAGTATTGACGCGGTGAAGCCTGTAGATCAATGCGAAATTCCAGGTTACACAAAGATGCGCCTTTTCGGAGGCTCTTCGGTGAAACAAAAAGAGAGAGGCATTGGGGGTATAGATTCGTTTTCTACGCATGTGAATACAACCATATTGCTTACATTTTCTTATTCTAATATTGATATATCCCAAGTCTGGAGTAATATTCACTGACTACTCTGGGTAGCAAAATGGCTTGCATAGACGCTGCTTTATTTCGCAAAGGGGGCTTAAGCAGCACAGCACACAATACACAGCAGAGCACCCACTGGTATGAAAATAGCAAAACTCCGGCTAATGGCGCATCACAGGGCCCTCTACTAAGTGAGATATCTGGTTACAACTAAACGCGAATTATAAATAAACGTTGTTTTGTGCAGGTAGTAGGAAAAGTTGATGAGATTTTGGCCTTCCAGTGTGGTATGGTGTGGGCTGAGATAACTGGGAGGCCTTGCCGAAAAGGTAACTGTTCGTCGTGTCTTGTTCTTTGTAGGTTTTTGTTCCACACGGGACTGGATCACAGTAACATGGTGTTGCACAATCTTGCACAGCAACTAGATCTCGGCTTCGTTGTGCCATGGCTTACGGTCAGCAGTACCTGGTTGAAATCTAAAATTTGTACCAAGCAGAAAACCTTTGGAAGTGTAAGTATCTGGTTATTTAGAAGAAAAAACTAAGGAGCAACCGAAGTGTGCACCGATATTTTCTTTGATGTTCGTTTGGATCACGAGTTGTCAGTACTCTGAGCTATTTGGTAGTGTAGATGTCCGATAATTGATGCTCCGAGAAGGAAACAATGAGGATGGCAAGAAATACTCACACTATGTTTTAATTTGTCTCAGATGAACAAATGAGACTACGGAAGACAGTAGTTTTACGCGAGAGATTTGTATATAGCTCTCGAGGAAGGTACGATGTGGAGCAGCTCTTCAGAAAAAAGGGCTCGGAGTTTGCTGATCTTTTTCGCGAGATTTCTTTCGTAGGTCACTCTTGTTACATTTGGAGCTTTTCGTGTAGAAAGATGGTGGTTTGTGGGTTTTCTGCGTCGCTAGAAGAGATCTTTGAAAGTTGGATGGGTATAAGAAGTAGCACTAAATAAGTCACGGTCAACTGAGAAAAGAAATAGAATTAGGATGAAATGTGCACATAAGCACGTGCTATTGTATGGGTTCACAAGAGGTAGGATTATTGTGAGGAAGACATTGCGTCTATTGTCGCGAAAATGTATTTATGCTTCATTGAATCACAAAAGTTGGAAAATACGTGAAGGTGTACTCGGAAATATAATTGAGCAAGATGAGCATAACAAAGGGGGCAAACAATAATTTCTTTTATTTACTTAAAATTAGAATTAATTTTTACTATTTTTAAAGACAGATTGGGTTCCTAATAATAATACATTTTAACTTGGTACAAATAATGCAAGTTAAACAAAAATTAATAGAATTAGAAACTAATAACAGGAGTCACCAATAACAATTCGTAAGATCACGCATCGATAATTTTATCATCTGGCCGATTCTATATTTGATCAAGCATACAAAGTTTTTAGTCTCTAATTGAGTCTCGTACACATCAAAATGATAATATGTTAATATAAAAGAAACTTAAAATATATTCTCATTTCCAATCCATTATAACTTCAGTAGACTGGAATGTTTATTTTCAGTCGATTAGTTTAACATCTAATTTTACTCTTCGTAACATATAAAATATGCAGTAGGAAGGAGATTATTAGTTATATACTCTCTTGAGAATGATTTTTTAGATTAAGAAATAGTTTTTTTTCTCAATACAAGGTAATATTACCTTTGCAGGGGTATAGTCTTTATAACGCAATAGAGTCATCAACCAATAGCCAGCAAAATTGCAATACAAGAATATATGGAAGAATCGCAGCAACTAAATGACCGATAACACTAACAAATAAAAAATTTACATCACCGAACTCGAGAAAAAAGCGTAGGAGAACAACTTACATTAGTCTGTCTAGTCGAAAGAAAAAAACTGATAGACAATATGGGAGGACTGTAGATGAGTTATTGCATAGGTGTTGTGCATTTCTCGGAATTGACATAAGTACAATCTTTACTTGTCTCGATTCAGATTAACTCAGTGATCTATTTGGTTAATTATAGTTACTCTTTTTTATCTCTAATAATAGGAAAGCAGCCTATTATGATTCACTATATTGTTCCTAAGCCTCAAGCGTGGAGCTTTGAAATTGAGGGGTTCAATCGTCCATGATTATCCGAGATATATAGGTAATTTACTTCCTATTCAGCATCTATGTTAATCACGCACTCTCACATCGCTTACACAGCCACACTGATATTATATATAGACAGAATATATGATTTATGCATACAATACTTTTTCTTACTATTGCTTTTGAGGGCAAGCCGGTGGTTGAATTTGTGATTGTGTCTGATTTCCTCTTGTATATGGGAGCAGCTGATATACTTCTTATTATTGAAAAATACTGATAGGATTTAATTTTTGATTTTTAATTTTGGTATTTTTGTAACATTTCCCGATAAGTTTTTAACCTAATTCAAAGGTTTGTAGCGAGCTAAAAATGTGATATATATTATTGACTACCAGATATAATAAGAATTAATCTGTTTACGCGGAGGCAAATAAGGTTACTTTCACTAATCATAGGGTATCATGCTCAGAAGGTGAGTATTTTTTGGTGGAATCTAATATTGTATCCATTCTAGACCTATTCCTACTCAGCCGAAATTAGAGGATGGTGTGGTAGAGCCTGATTGCTGTATAAGTAAGGGTTCAAGGCCTCGACGGTCAGTATTATTCCGGACTTCTCTCGTATATTTTATGTGTATGCAGGTGTATTCGTCACTTTTTTGGTATTTCTGCGTATAGGCGATATAACACTCTGCAGTAAAAATCCTCTCACCGTGAGGAAAATCTGTTTGGAGCATCGCGTATGTTAAAACATTCCCCAGGGTTACTTATTTCTTTCCCTCAACTCATAACGTTCTCGAGGCACAGGCGTATCTGATCCCTCCTCAGGCTGGCCGAGTCTCTATTAGAGTCGCATAGCCGCTATCTCTCGTTCTCTGTTTCCCTCGGTGCACTTAGTACTGGAAATTCAAACCAAAAATGTTTCCCGTTAGATTATTTAGATTCGCGGGTACGTGAGTGATCAAAGACTCGGTCTAGATTCGCTCAGTCGGTCATCAGCAATTTCTTGCTCAATACTCAATATCGTGCTTTCTTTCATCGTCAGTTTGCACTCATATTTTACGTGTCTCCCTCCGTGCATTGAATGATTTCATTACTCCACACTAGCTAGTTATTAAATTACGATAGGATCATCATAAAGCTGCAGTGGTTTTTTAGGCCCCAGTCCAGTTCTCGAGCTAGTCTTATAGATTTTTGTACAAAAGCCTGGGGTCATTTAATTAATACTCACAGACTTTATCTGTTGAATGCGTCAAAGTGCGGCGTTATTTTCAAGCTAAAAACTGTCGCTAGCATTAAACCAGCTTTTGGAGTGGAGTTTTGTTCTTAAAAATATATTTGCAAGGTAGTTTTCTTAGAGCACGATAACTTTATACGTTCTGACTCAACGAAGGCGAAATCACAGAGGGTTAGGAACATTCTGAGATTATCTCAACCTAAAAACCATCTTTTATGTTATAGAACTAGCTCTTTATTCTTAATTAGTTTATTTACCACGTAATTTGTATTATTTTAAATTTGGTTATCTTAATATGTAGGCTATTACAATTTGTAAAATTTTACCTATTAAATGTGTTCAATAATAATAAAATAAATCTCAAAAACTATTATCTAATCAACAAGCATAAATATCAGTTATGAATAGATTCAAACAAAATTATTTTTTATTGTGATTCCATGGTATACATAAGTAGGGCTATTATTTCTCACTTTGTTATATCGGAAACTAATCTAATATTAAAGCTCAGCACAAATCTTTGTTTTATAGATTTGATGTATGCTACTTGAATGCATTGCAGCTATAATAAAAGTGAATTTTGAAGGAAGTTGGGTAGTTGCTTCTTGGTGAGAAGGTATCCTAGTATGCTCGGATAATCTCTCACGTTCTCAAGGGCAATTGGACTTGTGTCTTGATCGTTATCACATTAAGTAGTTCATGAGGAACAGTATGGTTATGTCGCCTCGGTTCATTGATATAACCTGCTCATTCAGGGCATGCAACTCCTTCTTGTCAAAGGCAGAGTATATCGGACATAGATATTCAACAGATAGAGTCGTTTTTAATCTATCGGTTTTTGACATAGTAGTTAAGCATCTACGTTGATTATTCTTGTATTAGAGAATAAATTATCGAACATATAGACTTATAGCCCAAGGATAATTCTAATCTAAGAGGTTGTTGCACTTCACGTGTATTCTTAAAGGGCGTTAAAACTTTACTTACACATTACTTCATTGTCATAGGCAGTGCGGAAGGTTGTGAGTCCGTTCTTTTTTTTGTAGGAAGAGTTTTCCATAATGGATCGACCAATGATATTAGAATACGGCCATAGTATGACAGCTTGAGTCGAAGTGAAGGATTCATTTTCGTAAGATCTTCGAGTCAAGCCTTAACTACTGAAGTATGCGCGCCTGCGCAATCATTTGCGTTAGCAGTCAGTTGGACGTGAGAATACTAGTTTGAGACGATGATAGCTGCACAGTCAAACATGCTTGGTAAGTTGATCATTCTATATTCAAAATTTGTATGTTTTCATTGTCTTTAAAGCTTTTCTCAACCTAATTTCTATGATTTTTTTCTCATATGTGGTTAGACCTGCTTGATAAAATTAAGAGCAGAGTTCCTAAATTTCAAGTTTTAATGTACTTTCCTATTTGCTCCTTGACGTTAGTTGGTTTACGGGCTTCATGATCTGTAGCTTCATGAAGTTATTTCTTAGCTTTATGGCACAGCAATGGGACGGCTTGGCGGACGGATATCCGGCGATATTTCATGTCCGCGTATGTTACTTTTAGTCCTGGTAACAGATATCAGCGAGTTTGCGAGGTTCAGCGGTACGGCGACGGATTGCGTGGAGACTTATGAGAGCATCAGGAGATTATTGGCAAACGATAGAACAAAACAATGAAGAATTTAAAAGATTAATCTAGGGCCGGGCCAATTCATTGAAGAAGATGAATGATCAAATACTAAATCAAACTTCTTTTGCATTTTAATGGAAAGTTTTAACTATGAAGCTGTACCTTAGGACATACACCGAAAAGAAAAAAATGATTAAATAGAAATGCAATCCAACCAAATAAATAGCGCATCATTCCAACGGGTAAGATCCGGAGCCCGCCAGTAGTCGGGTTGGCAAGACAAGCTAGTAAGTTGATATGCTGGATCATGTAATGCCTGGATCAGGCACTGACATACGAAATTAGAGAGAGAGGCAATTCTACCTGTACAACACTGTCCGTTTGAGTCTTGTGTCTTCTATCTGAGCATTCTAATTGTTGGGTGTATCTATTTATGCCCTCAGAGTGGCATGGAACAACTAACACTCTTTTCTTTCAAAAAACTGGCGGGTTGCAGTTTGTCCGTTTCAATAGACTAAGTAGAAAGTAGCTCAAATGTTGTGATAACCGCCATATTTCTCTCACATGGTAAGAAGGATCATTGTTGTAACAATAATACTTGACTTGTTAACTAGGATCGGTTATCTCAAGAGCGTGCTGACTTAGTGGTTGAGGGTTGTATTTTTTGGCTTTGGCGTGCCATTGTGCGTGAATCTCTTATTTGGGCTAGGGCGCGTGGTTCATTAGTGCGTTTCATACGGGTGTTAGCTGGCTAGTTGTGATCTTTTTTGTCCTTTTCTTCTTTTCGTGAGAGGTAGTTTCGAGAAAAACTAACTGCTTTTAATGTAATCTGTCGCTGGTTCCTAAGTTGTCATGTTTTCGATTGGAATTTGACACCAATGTTGTCTGATATCGACTAGTGTGGTAGGGGATGCTGGATGCATGGCATTATGTGAGTCGTTTGGTGAGTTAGAGTGGCTAATGCGGGCGGATTTGGGTTTTCTGATTCAATCGTACATGTCCCGACTCCGGACACTTGTTTTGGTATTGGGGACATAAAATGTTTGCGGTTTTGAGGTTGGAGTGCAGGGCACTCGGAAGCTGAGGTAGGTGGGGGGTATCATTGTGAAGCTGATCGACAGAATGTGGGCTTCGGGTCCGTCTCGCTGGGCATATTAAGGGCTTATTCGATAGTCGAAAATTCACCTGGTGGCGATTCAACATAGGTATTCGTCATTTCGTATCCAAATAACACAATGCCAATTTTGACGGACCAAATATTTGCGATGTGGCTGGAAGGTAATTTGGCCATGTAGAGATCCATCAATGTTAACACATGACACTTTTTGACACAAATGAATGAATTATTAGGCTCTGAGGAGATCAGTCTGAAGTGAAACATTACTGGCTTTAAGCTAGTATAATTGGATTAGATAGTTGTAGATAATCAATGTGCGAGAGAGACCCCCTAGAGGCGCGGGCGGCCATCATGTTGGATATTGGACTAGAATATATGTGTTTTAGAGAGTGGATGGGTGCTAGGTTGTATGGATGATTGTGAAATTTGACCTAAAGGGACTGCCGTATCTAAGGAGGGGGTAAGGCTAGTCTTTTTTAAATGGCTTCAGTTTAAAGGTTCTTGATTTTGGAATTGAATTGGGACTTGAATTTGAACTTTATTGTATAATTGAAAGTGCTCGTAATACGTTCTGGACCTCCTACATAGGGTGGTGGGTGATTCTTGCCTGGTTTCTTCTGGGAATTTTAAAAAAGGTTTGGGAAGGCGTTATGAAAATATTTGAGATTCTTATGCATTAATAGAGTGGTTTAGAAGGTGGGGGACATTAGAGGAAAGGGTGATCTGTGTCTTGTTTAAGGTAATTTCTCATTTACTAGTGGTCTGTAAAATTTAAACAGTTTAGGAAGGAGTCATGTGGTAATGTAATAGGTGGGGTCTTTCTCGGGAGGGCTGGACTCTTTGGGAAATACGGTTGATTGGTGGTAATAAGGTCAATTAGAACTAGTGTGTACAATTTGGGAAGAATCGACTTGGGGATTGATAGATGTGGAAAAGGTGCAGTCAATTTTCTGTTATAATGACTCATAATAACGGGTCATCCCTTAGAGGGCTTTATTGGGGTGCTCATTAGGCAAAATGAGGAGTCCCTTCCAGTTAGTTCCTGTCAGTAAAAGGGGGCTTTGCATGATGGGGTCTAAACGATTTGTGGTGACTACCCGAGATCACAGTTTTGAGGTTGGCGAACGTGGGTTTTGACAAAAATTATTTGGTCTTCCGGTTGCTAGATTTGGAAGGTCATTATTAAGCGTTATGGCATTCACGATAAGTTCGAATATTTCTTCTTCGAGCTGCCTTTTAGTGGAGGCGGTAGTTCTACTCAGAGACTAGGATATGGGAGATTGGGTGCTTGGCTAGGTGAAATTGGTAATGTCTACTAGTGGGCTAGTAGACAAACTAGTACATTGATTAAGATGAGGGTTAAGCTTGTAAGTGAGAAATTGGATATGGGGCTATGGTACGTGGTCTGCAGCTAAATTGAAACTAGAAGAGGGGTCAGCAAGCACACGACATTGAATTAGAAGCAAGAGTCCCAATTTTTTCTTAAGGCTTGGATCTTAGGGTGGCTATAGATCGGCTTGGTTAAGCTAGAGTAGACTGAGTCAATTTCACCACACAAAATTGGTGATCGTATGGGCACTGCTGCCTTGTGTAACGCATCCAGTAACACCTCACACGAGATGGGCGGATGGGATTGACCTTAGACAATTGATCAAGTACCCACGTGGACAAGGTAAGATCCCCTTATGGAGGTCTCGAGCATAGGGAAATGTCCATAATGAGACCCAGGAGCTAGAGGTGACTATGGAGAGGGTCGTGGCGAAGTCCAATAGTATTTAAGAAAATGGACTCGAGATGTTCAGTCTATCCATCACTACAGTGATTGTCCCTCAGTTGAAGTCCGCCAAAAACTGTAGGGCTACCCCTTCGGGAGGTTGACCTCAACTAAAGTGTCATGGGAATTGGAGTCCATGGATCGCATGTGATGCTTGGGGTGTTTGTGAATGAGGGGATCGCACGTGTATAAGTTAATCACGGACGCCGACACATTGGTCAAACTATGGGGCCACAGATGGTCTAGTTAAGGATTGTGGGTTCGGAGATGGTATGGATAGGATCTTTGACCCATCTCGCGCATGTGCGGCCTTCATCTCTGCATAACATATATCGTGAATGTAACTCTGGCACGTATTGCTAGGTACTTTCATTAGTAGAATCATGATGTACTGATCAAATAAGTACTAATATACAATTAGCAGAGTGATATACCTTTGGATACTGTGTATGGAGTGTATCTTGGGATCTAAGTAGCCACATTTAAGGGAAGGAAAACAGCGATGGATCGCTGCACGAGGTGGCCAACTTGATTATAGGATTTTGACTTCTGAGAATTTGAAGATGTCGACACCTTATAGTACCCTATATTACTTAGATATAGTAGGTTATATTATGTAGAAACAATAGTGAGCTACCTATCCCTATATGACACTGTGACTTATGTACAATAGTTTTGGGATGCCTAAACCGGTTGTCCAAAGAACATGTGAATCTTTATTTGTGACTCAATTTTTAGACTTCATAGGTTGAAAAGAATGGCCCGCCTTAGTGACGATATCGCACATACGCAGAAGATGCTGGAATGCAATGGGACAAATCTTTAAGCTTATCAGGGTGAGAAATAGACCTCTCTCCTTATTGATTTATCTTTTAGGATTGTTTAGTTTCACCTAATCATACATATGCCACATGTACTCAACCGAAAAAACTCAGAATCCTTCATTAAATTGAACTCTCAGAAAAATGTGTAAGTAAGAGAAATTTGAATTTTTATTGTACCATTCTCATATCATCAATTTGCAAAACATAATCAAATACGAACTTAAAAATTAGTCAATAAAAATAATTGTCAGAAATCCCACAAAAAGTTCATGGGTACTTAAGATGCGTTAAATCTTAACATTTACATAGATCGAAGCGCTAAATTACTACGTCGTCTAGCAAGTTTTTAGGTCGATTTAGTATCCGAATTTAAATTAAGCATAGAGTTGAAATGGGGATATGAACTTGAATGTGACTGATGTTTTCTTTGAACTGGAAATTTATTATTCTTTGCGAATGTACAGAGAATGAGTGATATTTGCTCTCTGGTCGGGGAAGGTTTCTATGTTGTAGTTGATGAGCTAGGGATTCGTAAAATTCAAACTGTATTTGCCTGGGCAAATTCAACCTAATTCATCACAATTCGACTTAGAATTCCCACATATTCACATAAACTTGACAAACAATTGCAACAAAATTCGGGCAGATCTCACAAAATCCAACGAAACTCAATGATTTCCAAAATCCAACAAAATTACAATACATAAGATATTTTCACAAAAATGCGAGGAAAAGGCAGGAGAGAAGAGAATATATTATAAATAAACCTACAAGGGATTGAAGAACACCACAAGAGCAACCTATGGAAAAGAAGACGGGTCGATGGGCGGCAACGCAACATACAGCAGTCAGCCACGCAAGAGATCGGAGAAGAGAGAGGAGAGCGTGTCGCCGAGAAAGCGGTGAAAAGAGATGAAGAGTGAATAGAGGTGAAGGTTAGAAGGTAGGAGATTAGGGGATTTTATTTGGTCGTTGATCGTGAGTGAAATTTAGATGGGTTTGTTTTATTAATTTTTTTTTAATATAGTCAAAAGCTGGGGTTTTTTGAAAAAACCCCAGCTTTTGTGATTTTCCCAATTTTTTGGCCTCTAAGATGGGTCAAATGCTGGGGTTATTTAAAAAACCCCAGCTTTTGACACTCAAAAGCTGGGGTTTTTTCAAAACCCCAGCTTTTGAGCTGCAGCTTTTGTCTATTTTTCTACTAATCCTACCGCCAAAGCGCTATGGCAATGCCTTGATGATATTGTCCGACAATGGATTTACGGGACTATATCTCATGATCTACTCAACTTCGTTCTTGAGCCTGACGACAAATCCATTGATGCGTGTTATCGCGTTGAGAATTTTTTTCCATAATAACAAGTCTAATAGGGCTTTGAATCTTGATTCTCAATTCACRAGCACTTATTTGGAACAATTTGATGTGCGTCGAAGCCCTTGTTGGGCAGACCCCAAACCCACCCATGACTACTGCTGCGTCCCCTAATCATGGTGGCAATGGTCCCTCTCGTGGTGGTGGTCGGAAACATGGGAAGGGGAAGGGAGGCGGCAAAGGTCGCGGCCAATGACCCGCCATGCAGCACGTACTCGTAGCAACAACAACAACCATTTTGGGTTCCTCCTCCTCCTTGGGCCTACTTGTCTCAAGGCCCATGGCCTGCTGCTCCTTGTCCATACCRGACCCGCGGTCCAGCCRTGGCCCAATATCCTGCAGTCCGACCCGGTTCATCACACAGTCAAACCGGGTTGCTTGGTTCTCGACCTCCTCAAGCTCTTTATGTTGGTAATACGAATTCCCCTTTTTCATTTATGCAAAATAATGATGTTAATTATGTGCCAACTAATATTAAGCAAGTCATGTACATGATGTCTTTGAGTGATCTGAATTACTACATGGACATGGGAGCTACCTCTCATATGACCTCTTCCGAAGGTAATTTATCTTCCTATTTTCATTTGAGCAATAATATTAATAAGGTAATGGTAGCAACATTCCGATTAAGGGTTATGGTCATCTCTTCAACAAAATTCTCTTCATCTCAAAAATGTTCTTCATGTTCCTAAAATTGTCAAAAATTTCATTTTCGTTCGCAAATTCACCACTGATAATAATGTTTCTGTTGAATTTGATCCTTTTGGGTTTTCTGTGAAGGATTTGCAGACGGGGAGCAATCTAGTGAGATGTAATAGCAGTGGGGATCTCTATCCTTTCCTAGCCAACTCTTCCATTTCGTCGTCTTCTCCTTCTATTTTTGCAGCTATCTCTCCTGACTTGGGGCACTCTCGTTTAGGACATCCTGGCAATAATATTTTACATTTTTTATGTCGTAATCAACTTATTGAATGTAATAAATCTTCTTCTAATGTTTGTTACTCTTGTCCCTTGGGCAAATTAATAAAAACTCCTTTTTCCGATTCCACATCTCATACTATTATGCCTTTTGATATTTTACATAGTGATTTGTGGARGTCTCCTGTTCTAAGTTCTCAAGGTCATAAATATTATGCTCTTTTTCTTGATGATTATACAAATTTTCTTTGGACTTTTCCTATCTCTACCAAGTCTCAAYTATTTAATTTGTTTCTTCGAATTCGAACATATATTAAGACTCWATTTGAACCTGAAGTCAAAGCTTTTCAATGTGATAATGGTCGTGAGTTTGATAATAATCCTTTCACTAATTTTTGTCACCAACATGGCATGACTTTCCGTWTTTCTTTTCCTCATACTTCCCCACAAAATGGCAAGGCCGAACGAAAAATAAAAACAATTAATGATATTGTTCGGACTCTTTTGTGTCATGCTTCTATGCCACCATTTTTTTGGCATCATGCTTTGGCTATGGAGACTTATCTTAATAATCTTTTGCCTACTAAGTTGCTCAACTATCACTTTCCCACTCAAATCCTATGCCACTGTACTCCCGATTATTCTCATCTTTGTGTTTTTGGTTGCTTATTCCTTCAACCAAAATTCATAAGCTTCAATCTCCATCCACTCCATGTGTTTTTCTTAGGTATCCTTCTAATCATCGGGGTTACAAGTGCTATGATATGTCGAGCTAATTATAATTGCTAGGCACGTTTGGTTTGATGAGTCCGTGTTTCCTTTCGCCAAAATTCATACTCCTACTTCTACTTCGTATGATTTCCTAGGGTCATTTGATTCCATTCTTGACAATCCACTTGTCAAACAAGTGATTAGTCCACAAGTAGCCCAAACACATGACTCTAATCAGCCCAATGGGATCCCAGCACCCAATGGGTCTCCCAATTCTCCTTCTGCTCGGCCCGATGAATTACCAGCACCCAATGGGTCACAGAACACCAACACTAGGCATTCTGTTTTGCCCGCAGGACACCCATCGCCCTCTGGGCCGCCTGCCACTAGGCCTCCCTCTCCCACTGGGTCGCCTGCCACTGGGCTTGTTTTCTCTTCCTTCTCTCTTTCTCATTCTTTTTTTGGGCCGAATGATTCTTCTTAGCCCACTGCTAGTGATCCACAGCTCACTCCTTTCACTTTATCTTTTCTTCATCCCATGACCACTCGAAGTAAACAAGGTATTTTTAAACCCAATCCGAAATATCTTGCGCTTTCTTCCACAACTTCCTTAACTCCCATTCCTAAAAATCCAATTCATGCTCTCCATGACCCTAATTGGAAAGTTGCTATGTAGGAAGAATATGATGCTCTTATTGAAAATGGTACATAGGAGTTAGTCTTGCGTCCACATAATGCTAATGTTATTCGATCTCTTTGGATTTTTCGGCATAAAACGGAATCTGATGGTTCGTTTGAGAGATATAAGGCTCGTTTGGTTGGGTATGGTAAAACTCAACGTCAGGGGATTGATTGTGATGAGACTTTTAGTCCGGTTGTTAAACTGGCTACGATTCGCATGGTTCTTAGCATTGCTCTGTCTAAGTCTTGGTCCATTCAACAACTTGATGTTAAGAATGCGTTTTTACATGGTCATTTGAATGAAACTGTGTATATGTATCAACCTATGGGTTTCAGTGATCCTGCTCGTCCGAATCATGTATGTCTTCTTCGTAAGTCTCTTTATGGTCTTAAGCAGGCACCTCAYGCTTGGTATCATCGATTTGCTACTTTTGTGGAATCCATTGGTTTTGTTCATAGTAAGTAGGACACTTCTTTGTTCATTTATCATCATGGTAATCCATTTGCTTCTTTATGTTGATGATATTGTTATAACTGCTTCATCTGATTGTCTTCGCAAGAATATTATTTCTCGCCTTAGCTCTGAGTTTGCTATGAAGGACTTAGGTGTTCTCAGTTATTTCTTAGGCATTGCTGTGTCTCGTTGCAATGGTGGTTTGTTTTTATCTCAGTAGAATTATGCGAAGGAGATCATTATGCCCGTGCTAGCATGTCAAACTGTAAGCCTTCCAATACTCCTGTTGATTCCAAAGGTAAATAGAGTACTCACAACATCACTCCTTATGCTGATCCCACCCTCTATAGACGACTTTGTGGTGCGTTGCAGTACTTGACGTTTATTCATCCGGATCTTTCTTATGTTGTTCAACAGGTTTGCTTGTTCATGCATGCTCCCATGGTTTCCCATATGAATGCTTGGAACTTATTATTCGATATCTTCAGGGTACTTCTGGTTACGGCTACATCTGTACAGTCATCCTATGTCCTCTCTTGCTCTTGACACGGATGCTGATTGGGGTGCATGTCCTGACACACGTCTCTATCTTTAGGTTTACTTGTGTTTTTCGTGACATTTGAATTCCTGGTCGTCCAAACGACAGCTACTTTGCCTAAGTGTAGCGCTAGCGAAGTATCGTTGGCATTGCCATGTGGTTTCGGTCGTGTGGTATTCACAATTTATTGCTTGAGTTGCGTTGTCCACGTCTCTCTAAGGCGACTATTGTGTATTGTGAATGTCAGTGCATTTATTTATCCTGTAATCCAGTTCAGCATCACAGACTAAACATAGAAATGGACGCTCACTTTTGTTCGTGAAAAGTTCAAAGGGAGAAGTGGTGGTCTTTCATGTTCCCTCTCGCAACCAAATTGTTGGACAAATTTACGAAAAGTCTCCCCACAGGTGTTATTTGATGATTTTCGAGACAGTCTCAATGTTCGTAAACCTTTGTTTCGACTGCGGGGTGTGATAGAATATATGGGAACTAGTTTTATGTGCACGCGATGCGTGCTTAAACCTACAAAAATAACAAATTAATGAAAAATGATTATATTAATATTTATTAATTAAAATTGTTTAAAAATAGTATTTGCTATTCTTATTTCTTTCGGATATAGCTTATTAACAATACAATTTATTTTAATTGTAATTATTTTGTAATTAATTTTGACTTGAATTCAAATATATTCTAGTATGTTTTAATTCAATTTGTATAATATGTTGATAGATTTGAGTTTAGTCAATGTCATAAATGTATTGTCAATTTTTAATAAACAATGAAGTTAATAGAAAGAAAAGGAGTACTTTAACACATCAATTTATAACTTTTTTTTAGTTAGTAGTATTAATCTATTAGGCACAGGAATTTCATTAAGGGTAATTATAGTCTTTTTAGACATATAATTTCATTAAGGTATTAAAGTCTTTAGACACATAATTCCATTAAGGGTACTAACGTATTTTAAGAGGGTTCCTCCCTTCCCTATATAAATAGAGATATATTCTGTATATAAATAATTAGGGTAGAATTATCTATTTTATTTGTATATTTGTAATTCCTTAATTTACCCTAACAAAGTTGTATATAATGTAAATTATCGTTAATAATATTTACGGCAATATTCTTTCAAAAAAACGACCGAGCTTCAAGGCGAAAAGAATAGGAAGAGAAGGGGAAGAACAACACCAATACCGAACAGCGAGCGTAAAGTTCAGTATTTAAAATTGAGAGGGGAAACAAAAATAATTGGATTAATGAGGTGGTGTTGGACCATGGTGTAAATGGATGGTTCCGTATACAACTTAACGTCTGATGAGTCGTTATTTAGTAGAGCACGTGTAGCTTTGTTGAAAGTCACCAAATAACAAAGAAACGCCCATTGGAGATATAGGTTTATATCTTAGACCAGAGATACTGAAAATTACCAGAATTTTAGACAAATCATCCAGATAATGTTGAAAATGACTACCCACCTATAGTAGATGGGTGAAATACCAGAATTGAAATAGGAATTATTGGCTAATTTTATTTCTGGTGATAAGATTTGATAAAGTTCAGAATTGAGCATTTTCACAATGACAATTTTGGCTTATTATGATAAATTTGACTAGCTATTGAGATACCAGAAATTCCCCTTGCTAGCCAAATTTATCACCAAAGWCAAAATTAGCCTATAATTCCTATTTCAAATTCATGACATCTAAAGACGTACTAAAGCACACCAAGATAGCTTTATGACAAATTGAATCTAATCAAACCAAAATATACTTGAAAGTTAATTGTTATTGCCATTTAAATTAATCAAACAAGGTCATATATGAGTTGCAATTGATGAGATCTTCTCCACGCCATTTATCTTCTGCATATCCAATTTAGCAAACATCGATCAAATCTCACGCCCTTCGAACTTGATGGTACTAAAAGGTGAAACGAGAGTCTCAACATAATCTACAATCCCTGTTATTCTATCCCCTTGCTTTAAATTCTCACCGTTATAAACATTGCTTTCGGGATGATCTTGGGCGTCTGCACTTGGATCATCCTGCACATTATTGATTTCATGAATCACACACACAAAATTCGAAAAGGAATTAAGTGAAATTTGTGCACAAGAATTACCTTATTTGTAATGGGATTGGCTTTCGCCTTTCCCTTGTTGCTTACTCATCCTTCTTTTCCAGATTGTACAATCTTTCTTGAAGTGTCCCGACTTTCCACACTCCCAACACCCACGAATAGGTGTCTCTTGGGAATCATTATTAATTTTAGGTTTCGTTACCGGTGCTTCCATAGGCTTTTTGTTCTTCCTTTTCTTTGGGTTATTATTACCACCCTTGGACTTCGCACTTTCCACTACATTTATCGTAGTAGAACTAGGATTGACATCCTTTTGTCCATCTTGCAAACGAATTCCCTCTTCAATCCGAAGATGAGAACCCAATTGCTCCACATTCATATCATCTTTTTTATGTTTAAGAGAGTTTCTTACTTCTTTCCAACTTGGTGGTAATTTGTCAATGAGAGAAGACACAACAAAAGTTTCATTCATAGTTATGTCATGTTGTCTAAGATTACCAAGGATTCTTTGTAATTCATGGAATTGTTCCATGACAGATCTAGAGTCTACCATACGGTAATTGTTGAAATTACTCACTAAAAACTTTTTGCTAGAAGCATCTTAAACCATATATTTAGACTCTAGATCATCCCAAAGATCCCTTGCAGATTCACGATATTGATAAACATCAAAGAGTGCATCAGACATACCATTAAGAATGTGGCCACGACATATGTAATCATCATTGTCCCACTTGTTTCTTCTCCTTGTTTGTTCGATCGGCTCATCATCTGATCTTGCTCCATAGGCCTTGGTATGGTGAGAACATAAGCCACTCCAAGCCAAGTCAACAAGAAGTGCATCTTCTTTTGTCATCTTCGAAATTCGACACCCTGAAATTTGTCTAACTTAGTGAAATTCGCTGTCAAATCCTTAATTGTAGACATCTTTGATGTAATATTTCTTTTGGATTGTTAGCAAYAATTWGAGAAACAAGGATCACAAAGAATAATTGAAACAACAACAAAATAAAACTTTGAGGCGTGTTGGCACTTTCCCAAAAGAAATATTCCGACTCTTAGACTAAGACACGGGTTGCACGGAATTTTGCTTTCGAGATATAACAAAGTTCAAAGAAAATTGCGCTTAGTACAACAATCTTTCAATGAGCAAAAGCCTAGATGTGGTTGTGTTTTGACGATGATGATCAAGAAAAGTGAATAATACTTCTCATAATAATAATCGTCAAAAAAAAAAAAAACAAGAAGTAACTTCCACTTAATGATACTGACTCAATAAACAAAAAAAATAAGATGGATTTTTTGTATAATACCACCTTTTGTTTACAAGTTTTTAAAAATTCTCACCTTTTGTTTTTTTTTAAATTCCCACCTTTTATTTCCAATTCTTTTAAAACTCCCACCTCTTAACAGTTTTGTTAAAAATTTCTGTTAAATGGAGGGGTATTTTCGTCATTTCCCTTTCTATCTCCTTCTCCTCTCTTCTTCTTCATCATCATCATCAATGGCGTCGAAAGTTCTATCTAACAAAATTCTCGAAAATATCTAAATCTCTTAATATTCGGAATTCCCTGTACCGGTATACATTTATAATTAGTCGCTTCGCAAACCTTTGTTCTAGGGTTTTTTTCTCAACCTTTTTTMGTTCTGGTGAGTTAACTTTTCCTTCCTTCTTAATCCATCTCTTCCTTTTTCTTCACTTTTTTCTGTTAATACTTTGCATCACAATTTCGCACCATCTTTTAATTTTGTTGCTCTTCGCAATTCAGAATTTTTCTACTTGTGTTGTTTTTCCAGATTTATTTCATGGGTATAATTATTTAGTCATCGATCATCTGTAATTCTGTATTGATGCTTGATTGTTTATGATCATTTTCCGTTTTATAGTTTTTAATATTGATTTTAGATTGTTGATATGAGTATAATTGGGACAATTTGTTTCTCATAATCTCATTGCTCTGTGTAAGTAGCTACTAATTTAGTCGATAAATCTCTTCAATTTGTTGAATTTTAGCCTTGAGCTGCTTAAATTGGACAATGCAATTACTTCATTCCCGCTGAATTAATTCATAACAATGAGTTAGTGAGCTTCGTTGGGTGCCAGTAGGCACGAGGAAGAGAAAGAGGGAGAAGGAGATAGAAAGGAAATGACAAAAACCCCTCCATTTAACAGAACATTTGAACAAAACTGTTCATGAGGTGGAGTTTTAAAATAATTGGAAACAAAAGGTGGGAAAATTTTAAACAAAAATAAAAACAAAAGGTGAGAATTTTAAAAAGTTAGTCAAACCAATAGGTGTATTATACACAAAATCCAAATAAGATAAAGGAACGTTATCTCCTAACCTTCAGCCTTAATTCCGTGGAAACATAGATCATAACTGCCATGTTAGTGCAATGGCCAAACCGCGACTCCATATTTGCATGGCAACACCGCACTATATTTGGTGGCCAAACCCCACTGTATACTTGGAATTAAGGTTCCAATGCATCATTTTACAGTAAACAAACTGCGATGTGCTGCATCGGTCGAATTATAACTACACTGCAGTACTCATGCAGTTTAATCTGTTTTTTGTGCACGGCTAACCTTATTTTTTCCAAATGCCTATTAACACACTTAGGCCTGCTGTTCGGCAATCCGATCAGCGTTGGAAGTAGCTTTAGCGTATAGCCAGTAGCGCGGTAGTTCTTAAAAGCATAGTAAGTAGCGTAGAAAGTACCCAGCGTAGGCTTGACGAAACTCAAAATTGTCAATATGCAGTGTTCGGGTGTAGAAGTACGCGGTTGTATTTGATGTCAATAGAATAATTAATTACCAAAATAGCTTATTTATCCCTAGATTAAAAGCTAAAAACCAACACTACTCCTACTAGGCATTGAAAAAGTAGCGCTTTAACCGATAATAAGTTACTCAAAATCGCTACCTTTTGCCACCCGTCAACAGTAATAAATATAACAAGTAGCTTATTTTTCTCTAGACAAAAACGCTAAAAGCCTACCTAAAAAGCTACGCCGAAACACGCCCTTAGGCAATATTATCTTATATTTTGTCTTGATTATTTATTACCACCATAACCACATAATAAATCAATCAAACTTGTTTTAAAATCATACACTAAATAATTTCAACATCCGCACTTGGATCAATCAGCTTAAAGCCCTTCCAAATGAGTGACATTAACAAGGAGATAGCCTCTTAGCGAAACAGAATACGATTTCTCCCCCACGAATTCAGTTGTCGTGGTTGTTTCAAACATCCAAACACTCAGTAAGTTGGTTGGATGCTATTCATAAAGAGCCTAATATGAATGGACAACGCAGCACCCTCCATCCAATGGACAACTCTTTGACTTGATCATTAACCAAAATCAATGTGCAACTAATACGCGCTGGAATTGAGTTGGCCTTTCAGATTCCGGATATCAGGAGGCAACAGAAGAGACTCAATGCAGTATGATCAATTTATCAAGTGCCGGTGATTGTTTTTTAACGTAGTGTATAATTAAGAACAATCGGCCATTCACAATAAATTTCCCAATTCCTGAGTCAAAAAGAATAGACATAAGCGACGCCTAGGAAAATAAACCATGTGCTCCAAATGAGATACAGCAACTTCAGAATCCCCAGTCTTGTGGTCTTTTCATGAGGACCTAATGCCAATACCAAACAACAGTCCACAATGAAGAACACTTAGCTATAGAAAGCAGAGAAACATGACAGAACCCATAATTATGGAAATAACACATCTTGCTCGAGATAATGCAATTTCAACTGAACAGGGTTTTCAGATTGTGTATGTTATCCATAAGGCAACAAACTAACTGTATCACAAATTTGCTATTTACTTGTGGCATGAACGAACAACTGTTCTACTCACTGAGCCTGCATACCTTTGATTGGAAGTAACAGGGAAGTCAAAATTCCATTCCAGGCTTGTGGCAACCAATTTTGATTAAGATTTGGAGGATGAAATAGCTAGCAATGCCCATAATTGGAAACACGATTTGACGATATCACAGATTTTTTACCAGAAGAGAGGCAACAATGTGCTCCAATATTCAAGTGCTCTGGAAACATAGAATAAATGTTTTTGTGTCTGATGCTCACTTAGTTCTTCTGCTCCGCCTTACTCCTTCGGTTTGCTTGCGCAATTATACATGGAAGGATTTGATGAGATCTTGAATTTTCACTGCTTTGCTTCACCTGTTTCTTTCTGTTTCGTTTTTCAAGTTATCACTCCTATTTTACGTAACCTGAGTACTTTGATTCATGACGCCCTTATATATAAACAAATCGAAGTCTATCTATGTTATGTTTATTGGGATGATAACTGTTTAGGCTAGAATTTACTAAGCAGTTAGCAAGCTAGCTTGGATCGGAACCTGCAGCTAGACAAGTTAAACAAGTTGATGAACAATCAAWTTAACGCGATAAACGTAAGCTAACAGAGTGCAACAAAAGTAAAGACACACAAAATTGGTGACGTGGAAACCCAAAGATGGGAGAAAACCGCGGGTAGCAATGAGGCCACCAATCCACTATGAATCACGCCTTCAATTGGTCTTTTCGTCCACCGAGTACAAGCTTTTCTCTTTTTSTTATCTAAGTCAGAATATCGGTGAGGAGAAGGATTCAGAATATCCTCCCTCCGTTACATTGATCTTCTATTTATAATGCCTTATACAAAATCTAGAATTAACTGCTAGCGTGGTTTCCTCCTTGATTTGCGCAGCGGCTCTTTATTGTACGTTACTATCCGTTATTCGTAATCTCGCAGCTTAACTCTTCCGGGGTGCTAGTTTGATTTGCTTGACAGGTTCTTCTGCGCATTAACTGCTAGGCACGTGCTAAACCAGGTATAACATTTGCCCCTAAACTGTCCTTGGCTTATGGCGGTTTAAGTTAAGGGCGGTTTAAGTTAAGGGCAGTTTTGTAACTTCCCACGATTTTGAAAGTTTAGTTCCATTACTCCACCATTCATTTTAACCGCCCAGTTTCCCCATTATTACCCTCATTACTTGTGCCCCCGTTTTATCAAAACTTTTACAACTCCCTTACTTCTCCCAAGTAAACTTCACACCACTTACCTCTCCCAATTAAATTTCACATCACTTTCAAATTTTTCATCTCCTTCAAACTTTTCATCTTCTTCTTTATTGTTTCCTTCAAGACTTCTGGCTTCCATCCTTGCTCGTGCTTTGTTTTCTCGCCGTTGACACGATCTTTCAGGTAACTTCTCCTCTTTTTGTGCGTTTTAAACTTTTATGCTCCGCTATAAAACTTGTGCCAAGAAAAGGTCTCACCCAATTCCTGTTAGGGCACCAGACATGGGAAGGGCAAATGAAGAGGTTCAAAGTGTCATCACTGAACGGGACTTTGCTCACCTTCAATTGAAGGGAGGTTTTCCTTCTAAGGCGATTCTCGTTGCCCCTTCTCCTCGTGACCGTCCTGCTACCTGCCCTCCTGGTTACGTGTGTTATTATGAATATCCCTTCCTTCTTGGGTATTTYTTTGATTTCACTCCCCTAGTTAGGTCAGTCCTTACTCACTTCCATCTGAGTCCTGYCCAACTTCAGACAAAGTTCTGGAAAACCTGTAGTGTTATCGATCATCTTACCGAGTCCTYYAAATCATACTTTTCTTTTCAAGAGCTTTTCCAATATTACTCCTTAAAGAGGAATTCGAATTCCCAGTTTACTTTAAGAATCAAACTAAACTTGTCCAACCTGGCTTTAAATACGGACGCACTTGAAAGAGGGTGGAAATCTAGATATTTTTAAGTGAAAAAGGATTCTTTGGGTGAGGCTGGAGCCTTCCTGGTGGAAGGTTGGAATGATGAAGGTATAGGCTTTTGATTTGGTGCTTGCATGCTAGCTGTTTGATGTGGTGTTATGTGTTTACATGCGGGCTCTTTTCTTTTTTGCAGTTAAAATCCTCGACGTAGCACCAGCTCCGGATACCCTAAGCAAGATTAAGGTTTTGCTAAAGATTCCAGAGCATCAACACACTTTCAACCAAGCTGTAGACCTATCTTCCGATCAATTTTCTTCCTCGACCCCAATGGCTTCAGGCAGTGGCGGAGGTAGGGTAGTGCACAGGTATGCACTTGCATACCCTTACCCAAAAAAAAAATCAGCTTTGATTATAAAAAAAAATAAAGTAACACTGACAGCAGAGGGGAAGGTCACGTTTGAAGGAAAAAAACCAAATCACTTTAAATTTCTATTCTCTCAAAACTTATCATCTTCTCTCTCTAAAAACTCAAATCTACTATTCCAAAATAAAAAAAATCAATTATTCACTTAATTCAAATCTCTCAAAGCCTCAAATCTTCGCTCAAATTGTTGTCAGTGCCTCGGTGGTGGATTGGTGGTGCCGTGGTGGACTGGTGGTGACTGGTGAGTGGTGACCGCTAGTGTTGGCGTGAGTCGGTGCAGGCGGTGCAGACAGCAGACGTGAGACGTGCAGTCGTGCAAGCAGTTGGGCGTGGTCGCGTGGACGGTGGTCGACTGGTCGGTGGCCGTGGACGGTGGATCTGTTAATTGCAAGTCACAACCCACAAAGTCAGTATGTCTCACTTTTAATTGTTAATTGCAATTTTTTTTTAATTTTTTGCTAAATGATTCTTTGTTGTTGTTGTCTTTATTGATTGAAATATGTTATTTGAAATCTTTGTTGTTTATTGCTAAATGATTCTTTGTGCTTCTGTTAATTGAAATCTTTGTTGTTTA
>SNQN01003841.1:12706-57124 GCA_008642245.1 Bassia scoparia | reverse complement strand
AAAGATAGAGATTTAGACTTGACACGCTCATTAGTCGGGGGAGGGGCTTTGGATCCGCAGCGGGAGAGGCGTCGAAGATGGGCCGAGCTCAGCATCTCGACAGGTGCACTTCGTCGGTCCAAAGTCTAAGTCAAATCCAAGACACATAGAGTATAAGAGTAGACATATTCCCTCCCGATAGCGGGCTGAGGGCCTTAGGACAAAGGCATCTGACGCCAAGGTCAGTCGTGATTTCTTCTTAAGGTTCGATCCTGTCTCCGCACCCTAGTGGTCAGCTAAGCCGTCCGTTTGGTTCAGTCATTCCGACTTGCGTTATAGAGATCGCGCGAAGTGTCGCAAGTCACGCGCATGCACAGGATCCAATACAATCCAGCTTAGGGACGGCTAACCGCAAATATCCCACCCCTTTCAAGCGAAAAGCGCTAACAATAAAGTTGATGGGAGGCCTACGAGTATCACGATCTTGATACTTTTTCCTGCCAAATCTGAACGCGCCAATAAAGCGGACAGGAAAATTAGACAAGTCAGCCCGCAGACCCACGATAAAGTCTAAGCCCTCCATCCACACCGATGATACAATCTCGAAACGCTCACATGGGAACAACCCACCATAATCAAGCTTCTCCACGCGCAAATATCGGTACCAACATCCTCAAGAAAGCGTAGACAAGTACGATCTTTGAAGAAAGGAACAAGTAGCTTTTGGTTAAACACCAGTACAACGAGCATAATCAAAGAAAGACGTCCAATCAACCCAACAAATCGTTCAACAAAACGTATAATACGTGAACACTAGAAAACAGGAATACACTTATTAACAGATTAACAGAATAACCTGCAAAAATATGGGCAACAAGTCAGGAGGATTGTGGTAAGTCGATTTTTCCAAGTCCATCCAAACAAAGCACATCTCCCCGGCACAGTAAGGAGTACGAAACCAAGCCCGGCAGCCAACAACAGAAAATGACGGAGGCAAACCAAAAGTCTCGGAACTTTTGAGGGAAGAGATAATGGCAATAGGCAAAAATAAGGACGCTCCTCCTATGTATCATCACTAAACCTACCATGTCAATAAAGTGGTCAATCGAATCAGTCAATAAACAACCTGTCGGCCAAAACACAAAAGTTCGTAACGTGGTTGCCAAGGTCACCAAAAGTTTCAAAAAGTGATAAAGAATTCTGAAAGGCAGGCGGCGCCAGGAGGCGTATCCATTAGCCCGCAATAATGGACATTAATTCCAAGAGCAGGTGAATTATTATATGGAATACAAAAGGAATAGTGCGAGACCAACAATTATAGCACAAGTAAAAAGTGCATATCAAATTACAACGAACATGAGACGTCATAAGAAACGACAGGCAATCAGTGTCACGAATGTCGCGCGTATGACCAGAGTCAATCGGGCATGAATCACTAGTCCATTTAGTCCCAGAGCGAAATCAACCTTCGCGAGCCATGCCAAGTGACTAAGAGAAATAAAGTGGTCAGTTTAGTAAAAGAGACGTGAGACGCGTTTCGATGGTGCAATTTGATCCCAAACCTACGTCGATATTATAATACAACTGCGAACTGAGCCGAAAAGCCTCAGACTAGCGCATAATACAGCCGGAAAGGACGAGAAAACCGACTAGGCCGACGTATATACCTCCATATGAAGCGTAATACGGCAGCATGATCCGTTACAAACGCCAAAAATTTAGAAAGTAGCAACAAGCCGTATAACGCTACTACAGGAGCGATACGCGCGGGGAGCGAATATATAACTCCTCAAGCAGCGTATACGGCCCCAGTACGCACATTGACAATCTCTTCGTTTGGCCTTCCCATCCATTCAGAGCAATGCCTGCCGTATTCAGCCATAGTCTTGCAACGAGGGGACGAATTCGGTATTGTATCGGAATGCAAATGACAAATGACTATCCACAACGGCTCAATAAACGCACGAGATTGCATTGTTCTGTTAGCTTTATTTGGGAGGAGTCGGCTGCCTCACATGCACGCGCATGCAGTACAGGCACAAACATGCAGACAATCAAGAAACACATCGGTAGCAACCTACAAAACACATACATCACTTACAGCATAAGCTCAAAGCTAACAAACACCATACCGCCCATTCTACATATACAATTCGCATATCATACAACCCGTAAGCACAAGTACGCCTAATGTTCAATTTACTGAGTGCACCTCCAGTTCCCACACCACCCTATAGTTCATGAAGCGATAACCATCGGGAGTCCAAGACGACGGTCAGTGAGACATGGATAGGTGTCGCCGCATCGCGAGGAAGGCATCGAGTAGAAAGCGCTGAATGCTGGCCGAATGCGAGGAGGTTGAGACACGAAGCTGTGACCTCCGTAAAAGCACGAGTCGAGAACTAAGAGACATGAAAGAGGACTGGGCGCAGACGCTACGTTTGGACCCTGAAGTACAAAAGCAGTGGATATAACATTCAAACGAGCGAAGCAGTGGAACAGAAAACAAAGTGCAGGTGAAGGAAACAACCCAATGAGCTTAACGATCTTCAAGCCATTCAAGGAATCAAACCCATCAGCAGGTCCCTTGCCGAATCCCGCGCGGTAAACGAAGAGCACAAGTGAGCTCACAAGCAGAAAGAAATGCAATAGAAGAAACAACAAAGACCCACACGGTCGATCCAGGTGGCAAGGAACGGGTAGGCATGCAGCTCTGCCTCAGCGCCTCGTCCAAGAGTACGACTCGAATCGCCCCTCGAAACGATGGTAAAGATCACAAAGGGAACAACCCCCATCGCAATCAACTACAAAAAACAAGAAAAGGGTGATTAAAAATGCCATTGCAAACAACAAGTTCAGAACACAAGGAAAGTCAAGACCCTGGCGCGAGGAAGAAACTGAACAGCAGACACAGGCGAGGGATCAACACCTCACATAAGCCACAAGACCTCAGAGAGAAAAGAGAAAGAGACAACAGCTCGAAGAGCAGTTTCCAGCCCACGGCAGCCAGGTGTGGAATGGCATCGAAATCATTGCCGAGATCTGCAAGCACCGATATGAAGATCCGAGCATACTCCTCACACACGCGCCCCAGGAAACACCGCGCATAGGTCATTTGAACACACCGACAGTCCCGGCATGGGGAAAAGTCTAAGGCAGCAACTGAATGATCAACCCGCAACAAGACGAAAGTGAACACCTAGGTTAAAGAGCATGGGAAAGTGTCACGAGTAAAAATTGAAAGTGAAAGAGAGAAGAAAACCAGCAAGCATCTACCTCGTACCCATAACGCTGATCCTACAGGCAATCAGAAGCATCTGGGCTCAGGTCACCGGTGGTGTGTCTGGGCGCGCCGAGCAATAGGCACATAAGGTGTACTGTGAAGCCAGCACGCTGGAGGGGCTAGAGGGCGAAGGAAAGAATATAGCCAGAGCTGCAAAAACATCACAAGAAGTCAACACTAAGTGATGAAAGACAAAGATACTAAAGCGAAACTACGTACTCGATCACTGCCACGCGGCCTCGAATCGCCACCGTACACCGACAATGCTAACTGACGGCAAGCTTCCCACTCACAAGCAGCGAGCAGAACAAAACCGCCCGAGTCTGAATTTGACGGTCCAAATCCCTCAAGAAGCAAGAAACGCAATGGCAAACGGGCCCTCACCCCCGGCATCTGACCGGAAAAAGCGTTGATCATCACAGCAGGAAAGCGACCGCTGATCCTCAGAACGATCCATCCAGCAACCCTCTAAGAGACCCCAGGCTTCACATCCTGCTCTCGAAAGAAGCAAACAGATGGGCCAGCCAGCGAAAAAGGTTCCTCTGAAAACTAGTGTTCAGGGAGAAAAGAGTCAATCACCACAGGTGCCCAGTGAAATCAGGCCGTGAGCAGACAAAGCAAAGGGCGTGATAGCATCACCCCAAGGGAATGGAAATTTGGTCGTTGCCCAAAACCACTTCAACAAGCAGAATGAAGGGAGGAGGAGCTCGGAAGTCAAGTCATTGCTTGATGGGTTCGACTAAGGAGAAACCCAGTATGATCCATAATCCCCAGATTCGGGTCGTCGAGTGTGTCGAGCAGAAAAACTGGCCACACACCGTAGAGACGCGATCCGCAGCTCAATCATCTCCGCAGAAGCAAAACGAACTCAAAAATGACCACATCCATCGAATGAAAGGTAAGAAGTAGGAAAGGCAGATGCTACATACCCGGAAAGAGGCGACAATATGGTTCCTATACAACCATAACTGATCGGAAGCCAGGAGGCATTCCAGGCAGTCTTTCCCAGAACAGAACGGGCAGGAACGTATCCTACCCCCCGGAACTCTCCATAGTTTACTGCATCAACAAGAGAAGCAAACAATAGAAACAAATCGGCAGAACCGGCGATACATGACAAAATAAACACTTAGAAGTGTAATAGCCGGCAAGGTTGATGACCACGAAAGCAAACAACAACCAAAGGCTTGAAATAAATTCCTAAAGGTCGGTGCAGTGAAAACCAACACACTATGAAAGCAAAGCAATCCACTAAGGCCACGCATTACCGCATAGCTTGGAATAAAGTTAAGTGTTTCATGAGTAGTGAAGATCAGCAAACAATTTCAATTCAAGGAAATACATACATGAATGACTTTGAAAAAGTTAAAGTCAACGGTGATGAAACAAGCACAAATACATAGTAAAGAAATCGTGGGCGTACGACATTAGCTGGCATCTAAACACAATTTGAGTAGGCGACAAGGAAACATAGAAAGATTGTGCACGAAAATGCTTCATATCAAGCTATGAATAAATAGCTATACGTTAGGAAAGCTGAAAATCGATTTAAGAAGTTCAAAGCCATCACAAGTTTCAAGTCTTAAATCTTGACAAAAGCAAGCAATCATCAATACAGCTTGGGTACTCAAGCACAAACATGTTCAAGTAGTCACAAAATCAAGCCAAAATCACAAAGTTCAACCACAAAAGACGAAGCACATCCAAGAATCCCAACAAACCTAGAGCAATCACAAGCCACATCAAACGAAAGTTGGCCAAAAAGGTAAGAAATTCGGGCCAAATTAGGTGGGGTGGTGTCAAAGCAACACACCACACAGGTCATGCCAAAAAATTCAAAAGCAAGAACAAGCACAACACACGCAACACAATGCCGAAACAATGCAAGCACACAACAGAGCAAATCAAGCAAGGAATCATTGAACATCAAATCCCGTAAAATCGAAAGAAATAGAAACAAAAACGTCCTCCAATGAATCGCTGCAAGAACACAAAACATGCATACAGCATAAAACACATACATACAACAAACACATACAACATTACACATAATTCCTAAGTAACACAAACACGATACTGCATTCATGACATGCAACAGAGTGCATATATACACCCGTATGCACAAGGCCAAGGTCCTATACGAGGGCACCTCTAGTCCCACTAACCACTCCTGAGTCATAAGCGATACCGACGGGGCCATTAAGAGACAGATGACGGGTCGAGACCGCACTCGAGAAGGCATCGTAAAGCGCTGGATGTGGGCCTGACGAAGGTGATACACAACGTGACCTGCCGGAAAAGCAAACTGAGTCAGAACTGAGACATAAAGAGGACTGAGGCGCAGACTGCTGACATGTGACCCTAAGTCAAAATCAAAAACATTTCAAACGATAAGCAGTTGAACCATGAAACAAAGAAGTGCAGGGTGAAGGAAACAATACCAACTGAGCTTTCGAGTCTTCAAGTTCCATTCAAGGACAATCACCCTCCACAGCAGCGCTCCGATCACCGCCTCGAACTCGAACGGAACAAGTTAGATCACAAGCAAAGGAAATCATAGAAAAACAAACAAATACCACCCGCGAAGTCAGTCAAGAACGGGTAGCAGCAAAGCCTGCCTCAGCCCTCGGCCAAGGTCCCTGTACTGACCGAATCGCCGCCTCACATAATCTAGGTAAGATCAGCGAAAAAACACCTCCATCAGTCAAATCAATCCAAAAACAGAAAAAGTGATTAAAAATGCATTGCAAACAAAACAAGTCAGAAAACACAAGGAAAGTGGCAAGTACCCGCGGGCGAGAAGAACGCTGACAGCAGACCAGCGAGGGATAACACCTCACATAGCCACACCGCTCATAGAAGAAATATGATCAACACACTCAAAAGAGCATGTTCCAAGGCCCTCACAGTTGAATGCATGCCATCATGCCGAGGATCTGCAGGTGACCATAGAAATCTCGACAACTGCCTCACACACGTCGCCCAGAGAACACCGCGCAGCAGCGCATTGAACACCCGATCAAGATCCCGAGTCATAGGGAAAGTGCTAAGGCACAACGAAGATCAAGCTCCGCAAAACGAAATGCAGCCATGTTTAAAGCAGGGGGAAAGCACAAAAAATGAAATGAAGAGACAGAACCTGGCAAGCATCTACCTCGGGACCTCATGACCTGATAACTTCTAAGTGTCAAATCAAGCATCATTGGGCTAAAGGCTGAACGCCGCGGCCCCAACACATAGCAACAGGGTACTGGGAGCCCAGGACGCTGGGGCAGAGGCGAAGATTAATAACGTAAGCCCAACTGCAAAAACATCACAAAGTAAGTCAACACTTAAGTGAAAGAAAACAAAAGACAACCAAAGGGACAAACAGTACCTCGATCACTCGCCGCACGCCTCTAATGCCAACCCACCCGAAATCAACTGACGGCTAAGCTTTCCCAGCCACAACAGCTGACAGCAACCCAAACCGCCCAGTCGATTGACTTGGCCAAACCCTCAAAGAAGCAAGAAAACGCAATGGCAACGGGCCCACCCCGGCAATCTGGTACCAAAAGCTGTTGACACAACACAGGATAAGGAGCCCTGGATCCGCAAAGTAACTCAGTCCATGCCACAACCCCGCTAGAGAGTACCCTCAGCTCACATCTCTCTTCTCGCAAGGAAGCAAGATGGGCCAAGGGCCACTGAAAAATTCCTCGAACATTTCAGAGAAAGCAATCACACAGTGCCAGTGAAGTCAGGCCTGTGACATAGCAAAGTCAAAGGCGGAAGCATCTTCCAACCCCAGAAGTGGATAAGTGGTCGTGCCAACCACGCCAAAACAATGCGAGAAGAAGGGAAGAGAGCTCGTAGTCATCCATTGCTTGAGGTTTCTACAAAGGAGAAACCAGTATGCCAAAGCCATGAATTCGGGTCGCGATTTAGGAGAAAAACTGGCCACCCGGAGAATCCGACGATCCACCACGCAGCACAAAACCAACACCAACCAAATCGAACTCCAAATAAAAATGACCACACACATCGCAAACACATAAGGATAACACACACAACAACCAAACCAAGAAGAGCACCAAAAAAGTCCCACAACAACCACACACCACATAAATAAACACCGACACCAGATGGGCACACCACCAGCCATTCCTAAAAACCAAGACACACAAGGCAGCACACGCACACACACCACCCCTAACACCATGAACCTCACCCAATCCAATAAAAGTTCTGCCCAAGTCACCAAAGAAAACAACAACAATAAACACACACCACAAAATCCGGAAAACCACAGAATACCACTCGGACACAAACTAAAAACACTAATCACACCCACCACACACTGTAAGAAAACATACAACATACGCAAAGGCTGAAAAAGAAGTCAAGGTCGGGCCAGAAAACCACACACAAGAATATACAAGCAAATCATCCTCAAGGCACAGCATGACGTGCATCAGAGCTTGGAATAAAGTTCGAAGTTGTCATTATGAATAGGCAAAACAGTTCAACAAGATAACATACATGGTAAGACTTGAAAAATGTTAAAGTGCACGGATGAAAAGCAAGTCAAAATATCATCGAAAATCGGGGCACGACAATCTTGCGACTTAAACACAATTTTGATAGGAGCCATGGTGAAAAGCAGAGATAGAGCTTTTGGCACAAAGGCTTCATATCAAGCTATGAATAATATAAGCTAACGTAGGAAAGCTTTGAAAATCGAGTTAAAGAATTCAAAGCTCACATCAAAGTGTTTCAAGTCAAAATGTCGTTAAATACAAGCAAGTCATCAAGTATGAGCTTTGTGTGTACTCGAAACAACAAGACATTTTCAAAATAATCAATAGCAAATTGCCAAAAGTCATTCAAGTCAACCCACAAAAGAAGAATCAACACAGTTCCAAAGATCCCAAAGCAACCTAGCCAAATCACAAGCACATTCAAAACGAAAATTTGGCCAAAAAGTAGTTGAAATCGCCAAATTAGGGGGTGTGCTCAAGCACATCAATAGCAGGTTTCAAACCCAAAAATCAAAAGAAAACAAGCACAAGCACAGCAACCACAATGCCAAAACAATTGCAACACAAACATGAGCAAAATTCAAAGCAAGGGAGAGTCAGAACAATCAAACCTAAAATCGAAAGAATGAGACAAAAATTCAGAACTCGAAGGCAAACAATTGAAGAAGGATCCCAAAAAGGAAAGCTCTAATCTTTGAATTGAAAACAGCAGAACGGCAGAGTGGACGAAAAGCAAGCAAAGGCTCCAAATTCAGCAGCAAATTGGCGAAATAAACAAACCCGAGCAAGCAAACTGAATAAAAAACATACCCACAACAGCTAATACCCTAAAATCGCGATAAACCAGAATCGAGCGGATATACCAGGCGAGCGTAAACGCTCAAACCTGTCGCCCAATTTCTCTTCTGCTTCCCGCTGCATCCTAAATCGACATCCCAACGGTCGATAGATGTGATCTAAAGAACGCAGGGTAATCGAGAGAAGCACACATCTCAAAAACTTGCAAAATAACATCTAACTGCTTCAACACAAATTACGCGAAAATAACTAATGATAAGACCAAGAAATCTTCAAGATCCAAACGTCGACATTCAAAAGAACCCCAAAAACACACGCTCTCATCGGGTTTGAATCCTCGGCCGCCAACAAAGTTCCACAATATGCAACCTAAGGTCACGAGCGTTCTCCCTGCACAGAAATCTCAAGCAAAACGCATCGGTCGGTCTAAGGTTCTCCCGCACAAGAAATCGTCAACAAATACATAGTCCGAGTAACGTTTCTCCCCGCACAGAAACTCAAGCAAAAACAGTTCGGCCTACTTTCTCCCGCACAAAATCTCAAGCAAATACATCTTCGCGACTCGGTTACTCTCAGCCCACAAAACTCAGCAAAACACTTTCGTCACGATTTCCCGCAAGCAGAAATCCAGCACAACCACTCGGTTGGAATCTTCTCCCTCAAGAATCCCGCGCATCTCGTTTCGAATTTTCCTCACCCCACCAGAAAATTCCGCACACACACATCGCAACTCTCCCCGAAAAGCCAAGGCAGCCCGTTAGGAGAAAAGCCACCCGAGGATCCAGGCGCTTCCGAGGGCACAACACCGCAGGGCCGTAACAGTAAAGCAACATTGTTGCAGACCGCGACATACGCCAGGGTCCAGAAACTCTGATTCTCCCGTCCCGAATTGAATACTGACAGACTTCGCTACAAAGCTATCGTGTCTCAAGACACAGCGAGAGGGGGCAGGTCTGAGGACACCGTGAAAATGGGCGCCCAAAATGATAATTCCGGATGAAACATACCGCTCTCGCGTGTTCGAATCGCAAAGAGGAGCTGAATCACTAATTTGAATACGCAAGTCCGTACATCGTGAAAATATTAGCAAGCGATAGGTCAGAAGCATAGCATAAAAATCCATTTTCTTTCGTTTCTCAAGGTCCAAAGGTCAAAGGCGATTCTCAATCTTTTGTAGGTGACATAGCAGCATACGTCAAATTTTCGTGAAGTCCTCCGCACAGTATTTGTTAAATTCGAATTTTCACAGATGTTCTAGGATCTATGAAATTGCACATGCTAAAATACGCAGAACGCAGAAGAATACATGAATAATAGAATCTCCGGAAAGTACGTGAACCTTCTAGAACGATCAGAGAACTCCTTCGAAAGCAAGGGTGTCTAGGAGGTGCCGAATCAAAGGAATGCAACAGATAAAATCGGAGAAACAAACAATATGTTCCAAGTTTTGCAAAAATATATTACGAATCGCCACCACGTATAACGCAAGAAGAGCGTAATATACGACCAACACAACTTAGGAGCAAGAAAACCTCCATAGCACGCGTAATAACACCAATACAAGGCCAAACCGAAGCTGCCGAAAACTATGAAGTAGCAGGTATATAACGCTAGAATGACCGAATAACGCAGGAAGCAGCGTATATACGCATAACAGCGCTTATAACGCAAGGTCGCTCAAAAAAGCCATCCGAGCCCAATAAACACCATACTGCAATGCCAGCAGACCCAGACACGACTTCATACACACAAACATACACAAAAGACGCAACCTCTCTCTCTCTCGAAAACACTCTAAACACATCACACTTAAAAATCAAACATCGATCTCTCGAACAACAAGCGATAACAAAGTTTGAATCGAATAACTACACCAATACTCTCTCACGTCTTAAAATGACTAACCATTGTCGTATGAACAGTTAAGTAATAGAACTAACCCACACAAACAGGTAACAACAAACATCACAATTCAACATCGTGTTACATGTAAATGTAGTGGTTTCACAATTTTGCAAGGCATGTATGGGACTTCATTCTCATCATATATCATGCAATACAACAATCTATATTTTAAGCAATCAAAGCGAAAGATCCATTGCCGTAGCGCGTTATCAGGACTAAAATGTTTTCTTGTTCAGTAGCGATCAAGTCAAAGATGCGTTTCATGTGTTTACAAACAACTTTGGTTCGTTTGCAGATAGGAAGATGGTTGCATATACTGTGAAGTTGCACTCAATAGTATTGCAATGCATGATGTTGATAATAGTCATAGGCAAACAAAGACCGGAATTAGGTAAATCACGTTTAATCAGGATAACTATGAGCAACCGTTTAGGCAAGACCGTTAAAACCATATTAATTACAAAGTGACAAATTTCTAGTTAGTAGTCCCTTGTGCATAATATAACACACTCATAATTAGGGTTATCGCTCAATGTGCTAAAACGTAAGAAGTCATCAATAATCATGAGAAGGAATGGCAAGAAACCGAATAGAGCCGCAAACATGCGTCTGGAATGGTACAGATCGATCGTACCAGTCCCCGAACCCAACGACTGGTTAGTACTGATTGACGGGGGCCATGATTGGCACCCAACGTTCGGGCGGCCGTAATACCGTTCTAGCACGTGCGGACTCCCCTCCCCAAAACACTACCATCAACCAAAAGCCACGTGGTGGGGGGGGCCCGGAAATTCGGGCTCAACCCACTGCAAAAAGCACCTTCGATGTAGTACCAAGCCCGCCATAGCCCGCAATAATCGGCTGAGCGCGGCATACGCCAACACCAACCCTAAGATTAGTGCGCTCTGCAAGCGTCGAGGTAGATGGAGCCGAGGTGAGGGCCGAACGGGGATGGGGAGACAGATGCTGCCCGCATGGGGAGTGGGCGGGGAGGAAGGTGAGCGATGGAAGGAGGGCCCCCGGAGGCCGGGAACGCGTGGCGCGAGGCAGGTCGGCACGGAGAAGGGCAGCGTTGATGGGGGCGGGAGAACAGGCGCAGAGAGGGGGTATGCAAAGGTAACACATGGTCTGAAGTGGGGCTCAGAGGGGGTTACGGGCGCGGCGAAAATGAGGGCAAGGGGCCGCCCTTTTGAAGAAGGCTTGCAGGGTCAGGGAGCCGAGGAGGGGGGGCAGGGGACGGGTGCACGGAGGGGGGGCGAAGCTGAGTCAGTGGCGGCTGTGAAAGAAGAGTCATTGAAGTAGAGGTTAGGGCGATGCAAGGAGGGGGCTGGCGGGGGGAGCGGGGGAGGGGAGGGAGGGGGGGGCGGGGGGAGCGAGCGGAGGAGCGGGTCGAGCTGAGGGAGGCCGCGGGACCGTGGGGGGGCCGGGCACGGGGTGCATGGGCGACTGCTGAGAGGGTCAAGGGATCGAGCGCTCGGGGCAGGGGACAGGTCCCTCAGCTGACAAGCGCGGACGTGAGGGGGTCGGCGAGGTCCAAGGATAACAAAGGCTAGTGGGCAATCTGGCTGGGCGGAGGGGGGGGTGAGCCACTGGGTGTGCAGTTAACCCACAGAGAAGAAGAAGAGGCGCGGGGCCGGGTGATCTAAAGCGGGCGGAGCGACAGACAGGGAGAGAGCGAGGGTCAGAGGGGCCATGTGGTAGGGCAAAGAGAGACCGATGTAGTCGATGAGCGAAGGACAAGAAGGCAGGCATTGAAGGATGCGAGGTACTCGGGGAAGAGTGCGAGGGGGCTCAGATTCAAGGGACATTGCCGTAGCCAAGTCTCAATGGGATAGTCGACAAAGAGCGAGCGTGCCTCCTCATTTAGATTGCGTCAATCTAAAAGCTGGTTCAAGACCACCTCCTTAGGAGAGAGGTGAGAGAGGGCGGGCAAGGAGATCAGTTTCCTGCGAGAGGCGGGCGCGAGCATAAACAGTTATAAATGTCAGCTCAGCTTTGAGTGGGAGTTTAGGGCCTATCTGTGTTGAGAATTAAGAGCCATAGTAAATATAAGGGGGGGGGGGGGGGAGGAGGGGATGGCACCGAGGGGGGAGGGGGGGTGGGGGGCAGGGGGGGAGGGTGTCGGGGGGGAACGAAGGGTTCAGGGGGGGGGGGCGAGGATAGAGGAGGGGAAAGGAGCGGGGCAGAGCGGAGAGCGCCTGAGGGCGGGAGCATCTAGGAGAGGGGAGGCGCGCGAGCGGCGCGCGAGCCAGCGAGACAAGAGAGCGAGAGGGGCAGGGGGGAGGGGTGAGGGCGAGGAGAGAGAGGGCGGTAGAGGGGAGGGAGGGGGAGCGGGCTGAGGGAGGGCGAGGGGACAGAAGGGCAAGCGGGAAATAGGATGGAGGGGGGCCAGAGGGAGAACATATAGCCAGGAGTCGGGGGAGGAGGAGAGGAGAGGCGCGCAAGAGGCGCGAGAGCGGAGAAGGCAAGAGACGAGGGGGGGAGCAGAGGGAGAGGCCGGATGGCGGGGATAGGTCTAACCGAGAGGCGAGCAGGGGGCGCGCCGCGAGGTGAGCTCAGAGGGGTAGGCAGGGAGCAGAGGGCTGGCAGTCGGGGGCGAGCAGCTCTGGACGCGCCGAAGATAAAAGGGAAGGAGGAGGGCACAACGAGAGAGGAACCGAAGAGGGAGGCCATTGAGGAAAACCAAACCAACATTACCTGAGTCAGTTTTGTGAACTTGCAACAAAGAAAAACATATAAAATAGCAAATAAGAATAACTTCAAAATCAATTGGGCGAACCTAAGTAGCGGGAATGGAGCGACAGACACATACCGAGGCCGAACAACATCCTCAGGATTCAGTTGCTTAAAAGGAACGCGACTTCAAGAGGCGGTAATCAAAACCGAGGCGAGAGGCGCGCGAGGCGGTGCAGGCGTGGGGTATGCAGCATCAGGCTACGCCAGAAAGGGGGAGATGGCTAAAGCGACCGATCCGGAAGACGGGAAGGAAGGAAGGGGGAGTGGAAGCACCGTGGTCCTGATCGAGGGCGCGAAGGCATGGAGGGGGGGCGGCAACAGCGGAATGTGACGAGAGGCCGCGCCGCTCTCGCTCCCCTTTACCGTCCCTTGGTTGCCCGACCCTAATGGCCTTTCTCTTCACACTGACAAGGAAGCGCGAGAGGCGGGGGAGGGGGAGGAGGCAGGCGAGGGGCGCATGCGAGCAGGCGCAGGGGAGCTTATGTGGTGGGGGAGTGGTGGTGGGGTGGGGGGGGGTGGATGTGATGTGTCGGGGGGTGGGAAAGGGGGGGATGTGGGAAGGGGGGGTGAGGGGAGGAGACGGAGAGGAGGGGCCGATGCTGTCGGGAGGGCTTGTCTGCGCTGAGAGACGAGCGAGGAGGGGGAGAGGGCGAGGGGGGGGCGGGGAGGGGGAGAGGGGAGCGAGGAGGGTGAGTGGGTGTGCGATGGGGCGGAGATAGGGCAGTGAGAGAGTAGGAGAAGGGGAAGGAGGGGGGGGGTTAACAAAAACTATATTATATATTTATATATCTATATATTTATAATTACATCTCTCTATAATCTTATATATATATCTTATAATGTCTATATATAGTGATTCTATATGATTATTTTCTTTGGCTTGATGTATACGTGTGAGTTTATTTGAGGCAAATTATATAGATAGTACACACAACTTTTTGGGCTAGTTGAATTTTAATTATGGTCACTTTTGTTGTTACATGCTTAGATTGAAGTTTTTCGAGTATTAATATACTAGTATCTGGTGTATATTGTATGTATTCGTAGATGGATTTTTTGTTGTGTTCAGTTGTTACTGTCTTTCAAATATTATTTTAGAATGATTTCATTGTTCTATGTTCATGTTTGTTACTAGCTGTGTTAATTCGAGGACATCCTTTTGTTGGTGTTATCATGTTTTATTTCTCTATTGTCATTTTGAGTTTTATTTCTATATTAGAACGTAATTTCTCGAGATTTGCATGTTTATTGTCTACAGGAGGCGCAGGTATACTGATAAATTTAAGTCTTTTGGTTTTGTCTTAATAATGTGGTTTACTTGTGAATTGAGCTCTAGGGCCAAACTGAGAATTCTTATGGTAAGTATTGAGTTTGGTTCTAGGTTGTAGTGATTGTAATCAACGTTTGATATGATTATAACTGATATCTTATATTATTGTTGTTGTTTTGTTTTTGGTGTTTTTTTTTTTTTTTTTTTTTTTTTTTTTGTTTTTTTTTTTTTTTTTTTTTTTTTTTTTTATTATATATTTTATATTTTTTAAGGGTGTTGGTTGATGATGTTAAATATATAACACATATAATATCTTTGAAAATTAATAAACATCTGGAAGAAAGTTATTGTACCCAAAGCTTAATTCAAGGCTATATCAAAGCACATCCAGAGAAAGAAGCATTAGCCGCCAAAAATATCTACTACTTACAACAGATATCGAAATGAAGTACAAATGCAATCATCAACGCCTCAGCGAGGAGAGGCGGGAAGCCAAATACAACAACAAGATCAAGATACATAACAACCACCGACACCACCAAATATCGCAAGCCCCTAACATCATGCAATGATTCACAACTTCGCCTAAAACACTGATACCACCATACCTACCCCAAATCAAATCAAAATCAACCCACCACACCTACAACAAACACCAAAACCACACCAATAACCATCAAATAAGACCAAAAGAGGAAAATACTGCAATGGACGGGCTAAAGCAAGAGAATGATGTGATCGTGATATAGCCAGACACTACCCATCACGACGTCGACATACTTAAAAATCTGATCCATGAATCAGCAAATCTACAACACACACAATGCGTCAACACACTTCACAACATTCAGACTACACCAAACGAAACTAGAGGCACATTTATTGAATGTACTAGCCCACAAAAGGAAAAATAAAACCGAATGGAAGTAATTATATATAACGTAATATAAAAAGCTGGGTGAACATTTAAATCACTATAAAAGGGCAATGAGGAAGGGAAAAAGAGATTGCTAAATCACTAGTGTGTGTTTTTTTTATTTATTTGTCAATTTTAATTTTCCATGAATTTAGGATCGATTTCATGTAATGTAAGAAGTCTATGAAAATCTAATGTTGTTCATGATGTAAAACGCGAAGTCTGTGTATATATTTGAGTGTCTATGTGAATAAATATCTGTCTATGTTAATGAAAATTACTTCATAAAACAATGTCTTCGCCATAGGACAAAGTATCATTATGTTATGAACTTAAAACACTGAGTCCTACATTTATAAAATCTCTGTCAGTTGTCCAAAATCTTCTTCGTCTTTTTGAGATTGTACGTTACAAACTTATCACATTCGTTCTTCTAATGACATTTTCATTTTCAGTGTTCTTTTGAGTAAAAACACCATCTTGTCTTGGGAGAGAAAGTTTGAGTTATGATGAATCGGAACAACTGCAACTAGAGGGGAAGGGAAAAGAGATACATTGCTAAATCACTAGTGGTTTTTTTTATTTTATTTGTTTGTCAATTTTAATTTTCCATGAATTTAGGATCAATTTTAATGTAATGTAAGAAGTCTATGTTACTATCATGTTGTTCATGGTAAAAAAAAGTGAATTCGGTGTATATATTTGTGTGTCTATGTAAATATATATTTGTCTGTGAGTGTGAAAATTACTTCATAAAATAATGTCTTCAACAAAGGACAAAGTAGCATTATGGTATGAACTTAAAACACTGGGTCCTACATTTAAAAAATTTCAGTGAAAATTTTGATTTTTAATTGTCCAAAGTCTGATCTTCTTCGTCTTTTTTGGCGATTGTACGTTACAAACTCATCATATTCGTTCTTCTTATGACATTTTCATTTTCAGTGTTCTTTTGAGTAAAAATACCATCTTGGTTTGGGAGAGAAAGTTTGAGTTATGGATGAATTGGAACAACTGCAAATGGAGGGGAAGGGAAAAGAGATACATTGCTAAATCACTAGTGTTTTTTTTTTATTTTATTTGTTTGTCAGTTTTAATTTTCCATGAATTTAGGATCGATTTTCATGTAATGTAAGGAGTCTATGTAACTAACATGTTGTTCATGATGTAAAAAGTGAAGTCTGAGTATATATTTGTGTGTCTATGTAAATAAAAATCTGTCTATGTTTATGAAAATTTCTTCATAAAACAATGTCTTCGCCATAGGACAAAGTAGCATAATGTTATGAACTTAAAACACTGGGTCCTACATTTAAATAACCTCAGGCAAAATTTTGCTTTTTTAGTTGTCCAAAATCTTCTTCGTCTTTTTGAGATTGTACGTTACAAACTCATCATATTCGTTCTTCTAATGACATTTTCATTATTTTCAGTGTTATTTTGAGTAAAAAAACATAATCTTGGCTTGGGAGAGATAGTTTGAGTTATGGATGAAAATGAACAACTGTAAATGGAGGGGAAGGTAAAAGAGATTGCTAAATCACTAGTGATTTTTTTATGTGTTTCTTAATTTTAGTTTTCCATAAATTTAGGATCGATTTCATGTAATAAAGAAGTCTATGTTACTATCATGTTGTTCATGGTATAAAAAGTGAATTCTGTGTATATATTTGTGTGTTTATGTAAATATATATTTGTCTGTGAGTGTGAAAATTACTTCATAAAATAATGTCTTCAACATAGGACAAAGTAGCATTATGGTATGAACTTTAAACACTGGGTCCTACATTTAAAAAATCTAAGTCAAAATTTTGATTTTTTAGTTGTCCAAAATCTTCTTCGACCTTTTGAGATTTTACGTTACAAATTCATCATATTCGTTCTTCTTATGACATTTTCATTTTCAGTGTTCTTTTGAGTAAAAATACCATCTTGGCTTGGGAGAGAAAGTTTGAGTTATGGATGAATTGGAACAACTGCAAATGGAGGGGAAGGGAAAAGAGATACATTGCTAAATCACTAGTGTTTTTATTTTATTTTATTTGTTTGTCAATTTTAATTTTCCATGAATTTAGAATCGATTTTCATGTAATGTAAGAAGTCTATGCAACTCTAATGTTTTTCATGTTGTAAAACGTGAAGTCTGTGTATTTGTTTGAGTGTCTATGTGAATAAATATCTGTCTATGTTTATGAAAATTACTTCATAAAACAATGTCTTCGCCATAGGATAAAATAACATAATGTTATGAACTTAAAACACTAGGTCCTACATTTAAAAAATCTTAGTCAAAATTTTGCTTTTTTAGTTGTCCAGAATCTTCTTCATCTTTTAGAGATTGTACGTTACTGTAGACACCTGAAAATGTGTCTCCCCAAATGAGTAATCCGTGATGAAATATACCGCGTCTCGCGTTTGTTTCGACTCGGAAAAGATGCTTTGAACTCACTATTGGAAAACGTGAGGTCGTACTCGGAATTATTGAGCAAAGGTCACTTACAAGGCAAACATATTTTCCTTCGTGTTTCTTGATAAAATCAAAGTTTTCGAAGTTTTCAAAGGTTTTCAAACGAGTTAAACTGCGATTCTCGTGCTTTTTGTTTTCCATCATGTGCATCACATTTTTCTGAATCCGCCAAATTTCAGAATTATTTTTCTGTATTTTCTATGTATTTCTATGAATTTTGCAATGTTTAAATACGCAGAATACGCAAAAATACGTGAATAATTAGAAAATACTCCGGAAATACGTGGAACCTTCTAGAACATTCTAGAAATCCTTGCTTGAGAGAGCAGGGTCTAGGTGCGTCGAATCAAGGGAAATCACGAATAAAATCGGAAATCAAACATATCGAGGTTTTGGAAAAAAAATATACAAAATCATTAGCGTATATACGCAAGTGATGAGCTATATACGCTCATAACAGAGCGTATTACGCTCAAAGGCTGCGTATATACGCTCCACTTTACACACGTTTTGCCAAAATTCAATAGCCAAGGAGAACGTATATACGCTGGATGAGCGATACGCTCTCACCTGCGTATATACGCTCATCTCCAGCGTATATACGAGTTTTGGCCTGCCTCGTTTTGCCTCGTGCCTATAAACCTCTTTGCCTTGCTCAGTCCGGACGACACTCATACGCACAATTCACGACTCTCTCACCTTCACTTCGACACGACTATCGAAACACTTCACAGTCACGAGACACATCCATACACTCTCAAACACTCAAAACACATTCGTTTCAATTCAACGCATCGATTCTATTCGAATCAACAAGCGAAATAAGGTATAAATCTGAGATTACTCACCAAAAACTTTCTTTCACTCTTTTCAATTCCATTTGTCACTTTTAATTTGACTAACCATTATTTTGATTTTAATTCAATTAAAGCAATGTAGAAACTCACTTTTAATGTTCATTGTAATATGTAGGTTTTCTTATTATTTCATTGTCTCCATGTTTTCTTGTTTTTCATTTATTATTATACATTGTTATTGTCAATACTAATGCGTTTGTTTGTCTCAACTGGCAATTCAATCAAAGGCGACTTCTTTGAGGTTTTTTATTCTAACAAATTTGATTTTGCAGTGAAAAGGTGAGGAGGACACATACTATTATTATGCCTTACTAACCTTGTTTTTCATGTCTCGTTTGTTATATATTATTCAATCACACTTGTAAATTGCTTAAACAAGACCGGAATTTAATCGTTTGTCACATTAAAGTCAGATAATCTATGGACGACCGGTTTTCTAAGCCCTATAACATGACTAACAATCAAGTGACCGCCTGTCCATTATAGAAGTCATTGCTCGTACATAATAGCAACTCACCTAGTAATAGTGTGTTTCAAGTCACAATCGATAGGCTCTTTTGAATTCAATGTTTATGATTTATGGAACTACAATGAGACCGAAATAACCGCTACATGCGGGCGAATTGGTTACAGATCTATTCGCTACCATGTCCCGAACCCACGACTGGTTACTTATTGGACGTGGGCCATAATTTGGCACCAATTTCGGGCGTCCGAATAATCCTAATAGCGTCACTAGATGGGGGCATCCCCTCAATTCGACGACACACCCCAACGCATTCACATGCGGATTCCATGGCTCAACTCCATGACACTGAAGTAGAGTCACGCCCCTTGCCTAAGGCGGGCGAAGCCCTACAATTATTTGCGACTCACTGGGAAAATCACATTGTGATGGAAGACTGAAAGTCTCGTAATTCCATATCATAATCAATTGAATTTTGCTGTGACCCTTCCGTATAGTCATTCTAGGCACATTGGTCTCAATAGGGCATGTTCTATCCGAATCACCTTAAGGGGATTTATCTTGTTGTGCATGTGGTTAATTATCACATGGCTAGAGTAAGTCCTATCCCCCATGCCGCGTATGCACGTGTTACTCGATACGTGTATATAAGGGTATCTCGGCCATACATCACCAATATTGTGTAGAATTGACCCAGCTCTACTCTTAGCATGTACACTTTACAGACTGTAACAAGCCGACTTATTTCACTTAGATCCTACCTTAGTAAGTAATTGTTTCGTGTTCTCAATGTGCTTGTTAACTTTGACTCTTTTTCAGTCAATTTCTATACTAAGCCTACCCTTAACTGGTTTTGGTTCATGAACATGAAGTTTGTGATCCAATTAGTCCCATCTCAATCCAATTCAATTCAAACTCCATTCGATCCTAGAGTCTACTTGTAGTTCGATTCAATCAAGAGTCTTAAATCTGACTTAGATTCGACCTTTTGGCCTTAAATCTGAGATAGGTCAATTCAATTCCAATTCAAAAACCTCAAGTCTGAATTAGGTTCAATTCCATTCAACCCAAGACCTGAATCTGAATTAGGTTCGCTTCACTCAATCTAAAAACCTTAAAACTGAACTAGGTCGTTCGTAGATAACCCTAGGCCCATTCAATTCAAGTGTCTCGTAGGTCTAAGAGGTCCTACTTTCTGAAATAGGCCCATGCTTAGTTTGATTCTTTTCAATCTAGCACCTTAATCAGATTTAGGTCTAGCCATTTCACAGTCTACTTTCGAGTTCAATTCCTTAGTCCAGAAACCTCAAGACTGAGTTAGTGTTCTAAGAGTTTCAAGTAGACCAGAGTCTTTTGTTTGGTTCTAAATGTAATTTCTTGATTCAGCAATATAGCAAGATCGCAACTTGTCTCTGGGGCCCAAAGAGGCAAGAAGTCAAACAAACCCAACCCACAAAAGCCATTCTCTGACCCTCATCACACAAAAAAGCCTAATCCTATACCTCCTTGGCCCAACTGGAAAAACATCAAACATCTACTACCATCAAAGCCTCATGAGTCACCAAGGCTGTGATCACTCGATCTGCGCGCCTTCTCTAGATGAGTCACAGAGTCCCAGTCCTAGCCATGTGTCCCTTTCAATTCCTTCCCTTGTATTGTAGTCTCTTCATACAATAAAACCATTAGTTTCAAGTTTTCTTTCATCAATAAAAATGATTCATTTTGGCAATATTATTTTCTATCTATGAAAGTCTCAACACTCATTGCCACAATTTGTTTAATCTATGCCGATTCAATTATTTTGAACATTGCCCCAGAGAGCCTTCTTTCACAGCTCCACAAAATGACCCCTCCCTTCCATTCCCTTTGTCACATCAAATCAAATCCCTTGCACCCTTGAGCCACAAACACTATCATTAGCCTATCTTTTCTTCAACCCACATCTACCTAACCCTTTGGACAACGGTGCGTAGGAAAAATACAGTCAAAAGAAAGAAAAGAAAAAAGAATAAAAATGGGCAAAAGGAAAAGCAAAAATCAAAGCCAATACAAAAGTTTCACAAATGCAAATCAATTTCAAATCCAATCCAAAGTTCAAAGCCAAATCAAAAAGCAAAAGTCTAAAAGCACACGCGCACCGGGTCACTTCTTCAAACGCCTTTTTTTCAACCCTCAAACCACGACCCACATTACAACCACAAAAGCCCTCTCACACGAGGCTTCCAAATTCAATCACCAAACTACGTTAGTGTCTGATTCCGTAAGGATACGGAACTCTTCTCGAGGTCCGACCGCGATCAGCATTTAACATTAAATCAGAGCCTTTTGAGTGCTTTGATCTGCTAAGAATTTAAAATGGTTTTGCCAGTCTAGAACCTGACATGACTCATTTTGAACCAACATCATTAGCCAACCCAGCATCTAGCCAATCTTTACCCCTAGTCACAATATTTGACCCTTTTTATTTCTAACCATAGCCTATTCTTGGTCACCTTCAAGGATCATTGACTCAATCCCAAGAAGTAAAGCCACCTGACCTTTGGTCAGTACATTTTGTTGGGGAACTCATCCATACAATCCATCCAACCTTCCCTATGTTGACTCTAAGCCGTTAAACCACGTGTGTCCAAAGTCTCGCGTGGGGTCGTGTCATCGTGCCCTTAGCTTTCCAGTGTGCTCTTGTCTCCTAAGCCCTATTACGTGTTCAAGTCTATTGCTATCAAGTGGAATCCTGAAAAATCACTTTTGGACCCTGTCTCTTTCAATCAAGTCACGTCTCCCAAGTGTTAAGTCAATGCACGTCCAAATTCACCTACTCTAAGTCACTCTTCAAAAGACACTCTCAAATCATGTCTAGAATCAGACCTAGACAATCACTTTGAAATCATGTCTAGAATCAGACTAGACAAGTCCACTTTCAAATCATGTCTAGAATCAGACCAGACAATCACTTTCAATCATGTCTAGAATCGAACCTAGACAAGTCACTTTCAAATCATGTCTAGAATCAGACCTAACAAGACACTTTCAAATTCATGTTAAATCAACCTAGACAAAGACTCTTCAAATCAAGGCTCTCCCAAGAATCATTTCTAGAACCAGACCTAGACAAGACCCTTTCAATTCAATGACTCTTTCAAACTATGTCTAGAAACCAACCTAGACAAGACCCCTTCAATGACTCTCTCAGAACCATGGTCTAGAAACAGACCTAGACAAGGCCCTTTCAAATTCAAAGACCTTTCAAACTATGTCTAGAATCAGACCTAGGACAAGCCCTTCCAACTCAAAGATTCTTTCCAATCAATGACTCTTGCCACTCTCTCAATCTCAGGTCACAATTACAAGTCAACATTGCATCAAATTTCGCTAGACATAAAAACAGACCTATGTCTTCAACACAATAGTCCTATCGCTGAATTAGGCATACATTTTTTCAAGTCGAATGCTCATTTCTTCGGAAAGCTGGACGCACCTGCATCTCAGCCAGGCCGAATGGGGAAATGAACGTCTCAAGGACTGACCATACAAGCACATCGAACCGCATGGACACGGGCTAGGTAAAACTAACGCTTTGTTATTGCATAGGTTAGGATACCGGCAACAAAAGAGACGGTTAACTACGGTTCGCAGAATGTCTTCGAGTTTGCATCTCCCCGAATCGAATACTTTGACTTGTCTTACGAAACTATCGTCTCTTCGACTCAGTCAACAGTGTGGGAGTGCTCTGTAGACACCTGAAATGTGTGCTCCCAAAATAGGTAACCGTGATGAAATATTACGGTCTCGCGTCTGTTTCGACTCCGGAAGAGACTTAGATACCTCACGAATTGGAAATACATTGAGGTCGTATACTCGGAAATTATAGCAAAGTGTACTTACAAGGCAAGAAACTATTATTCCTTCGTTTTCTTATAAAATCAAAGGTATTTCGAAGGTTTTCAAAGTTTTCAACGAGTTTAAACTGGCGAGATTCTCAGTGCTATTTGATTATTCCATCATGTGCATCACATTTTTTCTGAATCCGCAATATTTTCAAATTATTTTCTGATTTTCTATGATTTTCTATGAATTTTGCATGTTTAAATACCAATAGATATAAAAAAGAACACGCAGAAATACGTAATGAAATTAGCAAAATACCCAGAGTAATACGTGGAACCTTCTAGAACATGTCTAACGAATATTCTTGGAGAGAACGAGGTGTCTAGGTGCGTGAATCAAGGAAAAAGTATGACCCACGAATAAATCGGAGGAAATCAAAATATATCGAGGTTTTGGAGACAAAATAGTACAAATCATATTAGAGTATATACGACAAGTAGTGAATGAGCGTATTACGCTCAAAGGAGTAATTGACGCTCAAACAGGCTTGCGTATATACGCATCCTTATAACACATACAGTTTTGGCAAAATTCAGAATAGCCAAGGAGAAGCGATATACTGGGATTGAGCGTATATACGCTCCATCACCTGCGCTATATCGCTCATCTTCCACGATATACAGCAGGGTTTTGGCCTGCTCGTTTTCCTCGTCCTATATATTACCTCTTGCCTTGCTCAAGTCCGGGACACGACCTTCATAGCACAATTCACGACTCTCTTTCACCTTCACTTACACACATGTCGCAATACACTTCACGAAGCACGAGACAGCATCCATTACCTCTCAAACACTCAAACACATTCGTTTTCAATTCAAAGCACGATTCTATCAGAATCAACAAGGGCGAAATAAGGGGTAATAAATCGGAGATTACTCACCAAAACCTTTCTTTCACTCTTTCAATTTCCATTGTCCTTTTAATTTGACTACATTTTTGAAGTTTTAATTAATTAAAGCAATTGTAGAAACTCACTTGTTAATACTTTCATGTAAAGTATGTTTTCTTATTTTCATTGTCTCCATGGTTTCTTGTTTTCAGTTTATTATTATAATATTTTAATTGTCATAACTAATTGTGTTTTGTTTGAATTCTCAACTGGCACATTGCAATCGAAAGGCGATCCTTTGAGTTTTTTTTATTGCTAACCAATTTGATTGTGTTGCATTGACAAAGTGAGGAGGAACACATACATATGTATTTGCCTTACTAACCTTTGTTTTTTCAGTTGTCTTTTGTATTATATTCAATCACCACTTGGTATATTGCTTAAAACAAGACCGCGAATTTAATCGTTTGTCACATTAAGTCAATAATCATGGACGGACACCCGGTTTCTAAGCACCCTATTAGAGCATTGTCGACTAACCAATAAGCCCTACCGCGGCTTGTCCATTATAGAAGTCATTCTCGTACATAATAGCAACTCCACCCTAGTAATTAGTGTTTTTTCAAAGTCCATAAATCGGATAGGCCTCTTTTGAATTTCAATGTGATTCTAATATTGGAGACTACAATGAAGACCGAGTAGATGCCGCCGACATGCGGAGCGAATTGGTTACGATCTATTCGTACCATGTTCACCGAACCCCGATGGTTATTGAAGTGACGTTGGGCTAATGTTGGCACCAATGTTCGGGCGTCCTGTGAAATAACCGTATATAGCACATGGGTGGCGAGTCCCTCGAATCTATCACACACTCCCAACGCGAGATTCACATGCGGATTCCATGGCTCAACCGACTGAGCAATGAGCTGATGGTCATCACCCCTCCTAAGCCGGGCGAAGCCCTACAGTACAAACTTCATCATTATCGTTTCCTCGTAATTGACGGGTTTCATTTCAGTGTCTTGTGAGTAAAAAAACATCATCTGCTTGGGAGAGATAGTTTGAGTTATGGATGAATCGGAATAACTGCAAACGGAGGGGAAGGGAAAAGAGATTGCTAAATAACTATTGTTTTTTTTAATTATTGGTTTGTCAATTTTAATTTTCCATGAATTTAGGATCGATTTTCATGTAATGTAAGAAGTCTATGTAACTCTAATGTTGTTCGTGATGTAAAAAGTGAAGTCTGTGTATATATTTGTGTGTCTATGTAAAACAAAATCTATCTATGTTTATGAAAATTTCTTCATAAAAAAATGTCTTCGCCATAGGACAAAGTAGCATTATGTTATGAACTTAAAACACTAGGTTCTATATTTAAAAAATATCAAGATTAATATTAATCCAAATTTAAATACATTTTCTTGTTTTATTTTATAAATAAAGTATATTGATTCTTTGTGTGAATTTGTTTCTCAATTGAAAAAATTTGGTTGTTCTTTTGAATTCCTTTGAATTGCATGTTTGTTTGATTAAAACGTTGTTCTTTGAACATTTAGTACGTTTTTTTGGGGATGTTTGTGTGATTAAAAGGTTGCTTAATGAAGAATTAGTATGTTCTTGGGGGATGTTCTTTGAAGAATTTTCCATAGATTAAAACGTTGTTCTTTGCAGAATTAGTATGTTATTTGAGAATGTTATATGCGTTATATTTGTTCTAAGAATTGGTATGGCTAATTTGTTCGTTGGGGATGTTCGTTGGTCCATCATTATTGTTCTACGTTGTGTGAAAGAAGCAGAGAAATTACTTCATATTTAAATTATCATGCCTATCAAAATTCAATCTTCATATTTAAATTAGCCTTATTAAAAACTTATTAACTACTTATATGGATAAATATATACATTTTTTTAAAATTATGAATGAAAGAAAATTACCTATTAAGTGTCAACAATTATTAAAGAGAGGTATAATTATTAATTTCTATGCTTCATAATTTGAATGACGAGTAATAAGAAAATTAGATTAATTAACTCCAAATGTATTTATTGGTCTACGGTGCATAAATTGGGTATTGTACCAGAATTAATACCACCAACAAACTCAATCAATTACCCCTCATACTTTTTCAATTTCAACCCATTTAAACCTACATCTCCCAAAAACGTCAGTTTGAACATCTTCTCTATCCTGTTCTTCGACGAACCCTAAAACACTACTCCACCAATTTTCTTATCATCTTTGCAGATCTTCAATTAAAGTTGTTCATTTCTCTCGATTTTCAGTCAATTTGTGTTAAACCCTCTTGTTTTCTTCAGATCTACTCTGAGTTGTACGTATTTGAGTCCCATTTCACTTCTTTGAGAACCCTTATTTCTGGAGTTTAGCCATGGTTGATTTACATCCTTTGATCGATGCTATTTTCAATTGCGAAAATGAGGATGAGAGTAGGGTGTTGAATTTGTTTCTTGAGCTTTTTGGACTTAGGGTTCCTGAAGCCCTAATGAATTTTGTTGAGAGTGGTGGTACGTATAGTCTTCTCAGCTTCGAAAATGCTTCTGCTTTATGCACAACTCTGAATTTGATTGATGAATTGTCCACGTCTGATTCTAGGGCAAAATTGAGAGTGTTCAGGAGCATGGATGAGGCAGAGCTTCACAGTGGGAATGGAAGGATCATGGAAAAGGGGAAGGGAGTAATGGTCAAGGAGAAGGAGAAAGGGAAGGGATTAAGGATTCAGAAGGAGAAGGGGATGTTTAAGGGAAAGGCTAAGGGAGTTAAGTGGAGAAGGACAAGGGGAAGGGAGTGATGGTTGACAAGGGCAAGGGGATGGTGAAGGACAAGGGGAAGGGAGTACAAGTGGAGAAGAGTGAGGCAGTAAAAGAGAAAGGAAGAAAAATTGTTTGTTGCCTTCCAGCAATTGGGAGGGAGGAAGCGGAGTTGGCCAGACAGGCGATTAAGAGGGCTAGGAAGGTGGCTATTGCGAAGGGCAAGAGAGTGGCTACGGAGAGGGGGAATCATGGATCTAAGAAGGTGTCGAGGTTGTTAAGGAGTAATGGCAAGGGCTTTCAATGGTTTAGGGGTGTTAGTAATAGGGAAGGCGGAGCTCCGCTGAGTCCAGTGACAGAGGAGGATTCTGGTGCAGGGGAAACTGATTCCTCTCTCTAAATTCTGGGGAAGTTTGCTGCTCCATTGGAAGCTGGACCTTCGACGTTTCTGGATCTCAGTGATGATGATGTTCCTACTGAGGTCCACAGCTCCGAAGAGTCCGATGATGAGGTCCAGATAAGCGACGAAACACTGTACCGCTCTCTTGTCGACGATGATTCTCTGTTTGCCCTCTAATCCCTACTCCGCCTTATTTTTTTAAGTCTCGTATTATGATGGTTTGTTGTTTGATTTTGCACTAATTCTCTGGTTTGTTGTTTGATTATGAATTGATTCTCTAGTTTGTTGTTTGACTATGTGTTGTGGCCGAGTCCCTTATGTTTTATTATAGTTTGTGATGTGATTATTTGAGATAAACTGATTATTTAATTATGATGGTTTTTTTTTTTTGACATGAACTAATTATGTATATTGTGATGGTTAGTTAAGTTGGTTTGTTATTTGACATGAACTGATTATTTGAGATGTGATGTTGGTCAAGAATGACGACAGTTGGCTATTGATTGTGGGAACTTGCATGATTCATTGTTTGGTTGGTTATGCTATGATGGATGATGAGTACAAAGAGCCTATTGTTTACCCTCAATGAATGCGTGAGAGGGTAAGTTTGGGGTGCATTTTGCTTATGTTTTTTATTGTGTTATGCTTCATACATTTGAGTCCATGAGTGTCCTGTGAAGGGTGAACCCAAGTAATACTGGGACTCATCTCAATGTACTCTTGCCTTAACCCTTGACAGATTACCCTCTACCTTGCTCTAGTGATGCACACTCGATGATGCATAAATACACCATGAGTAGGGTAGACTTGAGTGGCCTTTTTAATGGGTAGGTGATGGAGTTTTTTTTTTTTTTTGAAAATGACTCACCCTGATGGGTTACAATGAAAAATACCAATTTCCAAAAGTTGATTCTTATTCATTTATTTAGATTGAACCATACATACATACAAAATGAAACAAATCTGAGACCTTCAATCTAAAGTGGAATCTTACTCACACTTAACTAGACCTATCCACTGCATTACACTAAAGATGATTAAGTAACTCTATCCTACTTTCATTCTAAACATCACTAAATCTTAGCCAGTACCTAGTTGAATCTGACTCTCCCATTGTTGAGTTGTAGATGAAGCTATCAACCCCTTCGGTAGAAGCAACTGATCGACAGAGTACAACCCTTCATGGTAGTCATTCATTTTGGAGAAGAGGAGATGACAAAATAACTGAAGATGCTTAGTAGTTTGCTAATTTTGGAGTTAGATTAAGAATAGATAACATTAATTAACTATTGGAAAAGTGTATTTTTGTGCAGATTTGAAAAAATTTAAGGGATTATGCTTTATGTCTTCATCAATGCTGTAAAGGATGGGAATGTTGGAGCTTTAAAGATATGGTTGATGTAAAGATATTTATTGATAGGAAAATATTGTTGAATAAATATTTGATTGAATGTTGTGGTGGGAAATTTGATTGTGTAAACAAAAATTTCCCACCCACTAAAAAATCTGTTCACGTGGGCTGCATAAGGAAGAAGAGGAGTGGTCCTTCTCCTTTTTTGTCTTATTTAATAAGGGAATATCAGGTACATCAAAGTATCATACGGAATTACGGATGATGGGTCATCTAGTGGAAAATGGGCAAAATCTACCAACTTGACGTAACTGTGCACGTGACATACCAAGATCAACTCAGCTTACCATATGACGAGCTAAGAGCCCAAGGTCAACTCGGCTGTTATCCTTAACAATTTGACTTGATTGAGACCTACGAGTAGTTATTATGTCCAATGGCCTAGGAATGTTAAGACTTAATTATGTAATTTTTAATACTTCATTTGCTATTATGTTTATTAACTAATTAAGTATGTTATATTTTTAATACTTTTATGTATAAAAACAGAAAACTAAACCTATATATTCTATTGCATTTAAAATGAAATTAAAAGTAACATTTTGCTGAATGAATTTTGATATTGTTTGAACAAAAAGTTTCCAAAACTTCCCAATCTTGAGTGTTCCTTATGGACATGTGGCACATAGTTATCATTTTGCAATTTTCCGAATATGATTATATGTAAAAAAAGATGTGATTTACTAGTACGGAGTACATTTTTCGAACAATGACATGTTATGATGTTTGGAAAAAATTGTAAACTTGAACTGTAATTGCAGTTTTAGTTTAAATAATGATAGATAATGTGATGTTCTTTATTATTGTATTCAAACAAATTAAAGTTTTAAAATTTATAAATCGACAACAATATTTTGAAAAATTAATTATCTGGAAAAATGTTGGTAAGTTTCTTTAACATTAATAATGCTTAAAAAATGTGGATACTTTCCACCCGTTGAGTTGAACGCATCCCAGCCCAAAAGTGAACGATCATGAACCTAGGAACCCACATATGTCGTTGGACATACAAATAGGACAACCATTCATTACCTTCTAAACCATCCACAAGAAACTTGGCCCAATTACTCTCAAATGTCGCCTCGTTCAAGCTGTTGTAGACAGCCTCTAACAGGGCGTCTTTCATATCTTCATATCTGAAATAAAAGCAATGAATATTAAATACAAAACCACTTTGTCAACACTTGAAAAGTAAAAGAAAAAAAACAATAGTGACTGTTACCCACTTTTCATGTGTGCCCAACTTGTACGGCAACTTGTTAAGAATGTGCCAAATGCACCACCTGTGTCGAGTGTCGGGCATGACAGTTTCCAATGGCTTACAAAAGGCGGCTGCTTGATCAGTCAGTATACCTCCAGGTTGTCTACCTTTCATGTCCAATAACCACTGCCGAAACACCCATTCAAAGGTGTCGCAATCCTCGTTCGAGATCAAGGCACAACCAAAAAGTATTGTTTGCCCGTGATGATTTACACCCACAAAGTTGGCAAATGGCAAAGAATATTTGTTCGTCAAATATGTTGTGTCAAAAACACACGACATCTGAAAATTCTTCGTAAGCAGCCTTACTACGCACATCCACCCACAGTATATCCTTCATTTCCCCTTCGTCATCCAACCGATGACAATGAAAGAAATTTACATCTTCCATTTGCATTTTGTTAAAGTAATTTACCAAAGCCTTTGCATCACCTCCCTCCATCTTCAGCTTCCTATGTTCCTTAACAACCTCGCGCATGTCTGAGTGATTGAAAGGCATATTCTCGAACCCACCCTTTTCAATTGCCATGCTATTACGTATCTTACACATCGCGACTCCTGAATTATAATTAGTAACCACTTTCCTTTTATCATGGCTCTTGAGAGACTCCTTCCGATACTCCTTCACCAATTTTGCATCGCTCGGCTTAGGGTTATGATTTTTGTGTTTGAGTACAACCTTTCTTACAACCCAACTGTTTGCCTCATTTCTTTTCATATATACCATCTCAGTGCAGAAGCATTTCTTCGAAAGTCTTCGCTTCGGATTGATCACCTCATTCTCTTTCAAAATAACTCCATTCATGTCCTTTGTCTTCCTTCTACTATTAGTAATATACTTCTGATCAGGGTTTCCAGCACACTCGCAAGCGAAAGTGGTAGCCCAACGTTCTTTGTTATTATTGTTGGACCCGCGAAGTATGATCACACCGAAGCCTTTACTCTTTGCATATCTCTTATAAAACATTAGGGCACCCATCTGGGTAGGGAAGACCATGTCCACAGCAGGCTTTTGTGGCTCCGCCACAGAGGCATCCGTAATCACCATACTGCCATTTGCTTCCAACTGTTTTTAAGCATCCTACTGCATATGTTCCTCACCCTGCTCCACCTGTTGTTGCCCATTCAACTGTTGCGCTTCTTGTTCCCCATGCTCATCGTCCTCCACATCTTCAACAATAACATCAATGATACGATCCATCGCAAGAGATGAGAGGTCAGCAGATTCCTTTGAATTTACAAGGTCACCCGGAGTCTCAGTAACACCATTATCACCCATACTCTCCATTTGATTATTCAGGAAGCCTATAAGATCAAAAACACTTCAGAACAAAAAATGAAACTTACGAATGAATTATGGATGAATTTGTACTACTTGTTATTGTCAACTATCAGTAATATTATCGTATAATGCTTCCCGAATAATTAACTTAATGAGACTTATTAATAATAGTCTAACTAATTACATGTCTATAACTCTAATGAACCAAACTCTTGGAATCCAAGCTCTACTGAACTCACAATTGTATCACTACTATTAATAATAGTGTAATTAGTTAGACTCATTTGTCAACTATCACTACTATTAAACTCACAATTGTGTAACTAGTTATTGTCATTTGTCAACTATCACTACTATTAAACTCACAATTCTTTATGTAGTGTAATTGTGCTCTTATCATACAAAACTAATTCATAAACCCCAATTTAGAGCAAAACTAAGGAAAAAATGCAACACCATTGTTACTTTTTGACAAAAAAAAAACAACAAAAACCACTAACAATCGACAATGAAATACATAAACCGTAATTGTAAAACTTATACTATTTAAAATGTGTTCAATTTCAATAAGACTAACCTGGAAATTAGATTGGGAAATCAAGTAGATGCTTTAGCACTTTCAATTCTTGAAACCAACAAAGTTCAAAAGCAAAGTAACCATATACATCTCCATCTCGCAAACTAATACTCCTAAATTGTTGAATTTCAACACAAAACTAACTTAGAAATAGAGGATTGCGAAATCGAAGTCAAGCTTCAAAAATCCAATTCAAGAAACCAACAAAGATGAGCAGCAATGTATGWGTGAGAAGATCTTTGGCTCACAACAACGGAATTTCATCAGAAGAAGGTTGCAACCAACAATCGAATGAGCTTCATTTCTCTCTCCTAAATCACTAAATTGAGGGTTTTGCATTTGTGAGTGGGGAGGTGTAACCTGGCTGAAGAGTGGAAGAGGATGCTAAAAGAACGGGGAAGCAAACTAACTAGGGTCAACACAATGGTACAGTTATAATCAAAATGGCCCACCATAGAAACTAACCAAGCGCCACGTGACAATTACCTCTTGTTCGCTTTATTTACGAATTTGCCATTGGATATACTGATTTTGTATATCTCTAGGATATACTTAAACGGGCTCTCTATAAAGTATGCTTTACCATCACTTCCATAGGCATTCACAAAGCACCAATCAGGGATATCCGTAGTTCCAACCATCAATTCAAAATTACAAACAGGATTCCAGACAGCTCCTACAGAAAATGTTTCAGGGGCCCGCTACACATAAATATACCTATTTTAAGAAGGTTATGAAACTCCATGTTCACAAATAATTTTGTAACATGCTTCAAGATTCTTAAAATATGTTGTTTTTTTCATCACAGGTTACTTGTTCAGTTGTTCTATAATCATCTTCCAAAGCATCCTCTGATATCTCTAATTGTATAACCTGAAGAATTACCACCCTTCTGCACAATGCAGGAAAGTGAACAATAGCGATAAAGACTTTCCTCTACAAGAGTTTTGACCACTAAAGAGGTAAAACTTGAAATCAACATCTTTACAAACATAACTTGAGATACAAAGTTGAGTTATAAGGAGTATGAGTTGAGAGGCTTAAAGCCACCACTCCACCAGCAGTTCTAAAATCAGTCACTGAGTTCGATATAATTAAAATCCAAGAGCCAGGCCCATAGTCACATAATTTGCTGGAACTGGCAGCGAATTCCGAATTGGTTCACCCATTTCGAATCCATTCATTCCAATTCGCTGAGGAAGTATGAACTAATTCTCTTTTCTATATGTCGCGAATTCCACTCTTGAATTTGTTCCGCGTTCCGTAACGAATGCCGAATTATGTGACACTGGTCAGGATATATTTTCCACCTTAAATAAAGCAGTTAGATAAGATATTATGGTCTGTATAATGTGGATGATTTAAGGGTAAGTTTATCCCAAGCTCAAGATTTTTCTTCACACTCTGCCACATCAGCTTTCCACTAACTTTTTACATTCCAGACTCACATCAAGACTCTCTATATTTTTATACTTCATCCCAAGACTCCAATCAAGACTCACCAAAAAAATATAAGGGACCCAATTGAATTTATTTTTAAACTTTATAAAAAGGAAAAAAAATAAAATAAATCCCTATAAAAATTGGACACATGCCAACATGAGTCCGGAAGGGAGTTTTGGAAAACAAAACTCACCTTGAGACTATAATGAGTCTTACACAACATTATTGTATAAGATCCACACAAGTCTCAAGTTAAGACTCCTTTCAACACTAGGGATAAACTCACCCTAAGATTAAAAGTTGAATTAGAGTTACTAGACAAGACCATGAAAGATATAATTGAAAAGCCAAAGATATGCCCATATAAAGAAACATGACTAATATAAATGTCAAGAAACCTCCTATGTACCTAACCAACAAGGTGGGCACTCAGAAAGCCACCATGGGAACCACCATAAACCGCAATTCTAGGAGGCTCCGCCAATTTCAAGTCAACAACATGATCTATGGCAGTAAGAACGTCATTAACATCCTGCATACAGATCTTCAAAAATTATCTTTCCTTTAATCTGTTGGTATGTAGTCACAATGGCCAGGTAAGCAGTACAACTTGAATGACTTGAAGATGTATTGGCACTTGATTGTAAACTAAAAAGACCTGAGATCCAACATTGCCTAGAAGAGACTGCAGTGCTTCTTCACCAAAACCCAGTGAACCTCTGTGACAATAATCAAGAAGAAGAAAAATCAAAAGGTCAATTGTGCATCATCCTTTCCTAATGACCCAGGAAAAAAAAAGCATTGTCTGACCAGAGCTTTTGTATACACTCTGGGGTTAAAAGATAATAGATGTAACCCCTGGAGCAAAAGTAATTTGTTAAGTTTTAGTAATTTATCCCACATCAGAACATGAACTATGAAGTAAAAGAATTTGGGCTCTGGTTTCCAGGCCTCTTCCTCGGCTTTCCCCATCTATTATAACAACACTCCTAACAAGGCATTTTGGAGTGTTGTTATAATAGATGGGGAAAGGCCTTGTTAGAAGTGTTGTTATAATAGATGAGGAGATGGGGAAAGACCTTGTTAGGAGTGGTTTCCTAATGTTGCGTTCTGAAAGCATGACACAACTTTGCATTTTTGTATATAGGCATTGCAAAATAATTGAGATTTGGCTTAGGCACATTTCGGTTTGAAAGGATGATACCAACTTTCATTATAGTCTGTAGGTAATATGGAAAAAATAATCTGAAAAATGTATCCTAAAGTCCTATCAACGTTTCGTAGAGGGTGTGTGTAGACCGTGGGCCCCCGCAGGGGGCTTGGGCCTACATCGATGTGTAGTTGTGGTGTGGGCTTGAGCCATAGAACCCACACGTGAGCGCGTTGGGGGAGTGTTGTCGAGTAAGGGGATCGCCACCGTGCCTATAAAGGTTAATCATGGATGCCCGAAACGTTGGTGCCAAAAAGAAAGGCCTCACGGTCCGATCCAGTAACCAGCTCATGGGTTCGGGGACATGGTACGGATTGAATCTTTGACCCAATCCGCCCGCATGTAGCGGCCTCCACTCGGTCTCACTGTAATTCTATTCATCATGATTATTGGATACACATATCTTAGCAATTTCAAGCCTTATTAGCGCACTAATCCTAAAGGATACTGAGGGGCTACATTTACTAACAATGACTTCTACAATAATAAGCATATCACTTTGTGTTATCAATATTAACGAGGAACCTAGAAAACCGTTTGTCCATAATTATCTGACTTTAATGTGACAAGCAATTAAATTTCGATCTTATTTAAACAAATATACAAAGCGTGACACATAAACATATATTACAATATATATATATATATATATATAATAATATATATAATATATATATAATATAAAATATATATATATATACATACGCCATCCTTACCTTGTCACTGAAATCAAACAAATCGTTAGAATATAATAAAAAGTGTCTTTGATTGATCCGCCTAAACAAGACAAATAAACATGTTAGTATTGACGATGATAATATTAACAATGGTGAACGATAATAATGATAATAATAAGTAATAATGAAAATGAAGAGGACATTGATAAAAACAAAAATGAAGAAATGGAATATTAATCCTACATATTTACACGCAACAACTGAACGTGGGTTTTTACATTTTATTAGTTTAATTGAAACTCATAGTGTTATAGTCAAGTTTTTACAAGAAGGCGAAATGAAGTTTAGTTGAGCAACCTCAGAGTTATACCTTGATTTCGCTCGCATTCGATTTTAAAAGGAGGCTCTAGAACTCGTATTTGTGTGTTGTAGTAGCAAGAGAGTGTAAGTGAGAAAGTAGAAAGTATGTGAAGCTTGGGCAACGTGGACCCCTCGTCGCAAAATAGGCAAAGGAGAGGATTTATAGGCACAAAAAGGCAAAACGAGCGTATATACGCTCGAAGAGCGTTTATATACGCTCAATTATCCCTACCTTCTTTAAAAATCTTCCGAGATTCTTTCTCAAATTCTTCTCGGAGATTTCTCAGATTATTACATGAACCTAGACACCCCCCTTATTTGAAAATACGTTAAATGATTTCTTAGGTTCAGAGGGTTGCTTAAACATTTCCATGTATTTGGTTATTTAAAATATTTCTGAATTTTTTTATTGTATTTTGGGTTTTGTTATTTTGTTTGTGTAAATATTGTAAAATATAGTAAAAATTTAGAAAAAATTCGGAAAAAAAAAAAAAAAAAAAAAAATAATCTAAAAATATGCAGGTGAACTCAGAAAATGGAAGAATGCAATTGAAAAGTGGAAATCAGTGAAAATCACACTGTATAAATTATTTTAAAAAATCCCTAAAACTAAAATAGAAAATTCTAAAAAATAGAAAAATAAATTAAAGAAATAAAGAAAATACTTGTCTCTATTTGACCTTTGCACAATGGATTCAGCATGACTTCATCATATTTCAATGTTTTTTAACTGAAGTCATCTGCTTCTTTTCAGAATCAAATATCGATCACAACGTGAATGTTCTCAATCACGATTACTCATTTGGAGGACACATTATGTGGTGTTTCTTCACCAGTGTTGCAACTACACTGCTTATTCTTTAATTGGATCCCCCTTTCTCCACATTTTTCATCAACCAATTCAATATTTTGATTGCAGATTGGTTGTGAAATGGAATAGGCACCAGTTGAGGATACAAGATACAGAAAAATAGGATGCGATCTGTTGCTAAAATTAATTACCATAATTTACAGGCCAAAGATTATAACTCTATTGTTGCTAAAAAAAAGCCAATGTCTTTTAAACATGTTGTTGCAACATCATGAGGGCCTCCATGAAGGACTACAATCAATGGATTACATATGTCCTTTTTTGTCCTTGAGGAAACAAATATAGCTTCAAAAGGTTTATGCGCTCCTGGGAGAGTACAATGATTGAACATTAAAAAAAACATATTTTTCATACACTGTAAAGCTGTTGAAGCAGAAAGCAAAGGCGATCGTATTCGTACTGCATAATTTTCTCTCACTCGCATTAAAATAATTCCTCTATCTTCTCACATTGTCCCAAATTCCTGGAAAAAAAATACTTGAATATTTCTATTGTCTCAAGTTTTCCCCCCTAAATATGATTAAGTTAGTTGCATAGAAGAAAATATATCATGAGTGGTTTTTACAACATTGGCCTTTTCGGAAATGTGAAAACTATTCTCAAATAACCTAAATAAGTATGGTTAGCTCTTCCAAAACTATAGCTATATGTCAAATTGGAATTTTTCCATAAGTTTTTCATGTAGSCGATAAGAAATCCTGTCTATTCATTTTCAAAGTTAAAGGCAATTGTGCAGCCATGTGAGTGTGAGTAGGCTGAGTACATTAAACAGTAAATAGAGAACATGTAAGTGATCAAGTAAAACAACTTTAAGACATCAAGAATTATTAGCAACTAAGAAGAGGCCAGAATTTAAGATGACCTTCTTTATAGTTTTCTAAAATAGATCTGACTGGAATCTTCATAATGCTGAACMGAAGAGATGAGAGCCGAGATGAAACTTGTTAAGAATCACACAAAATATAATCCAGACTCCAGGGTTATTTGTAGGCATACAGGAAATTGCTTTAAATGTAAATAMATTACTTAGATGAGCACTAAGTTAACCTCCTCAGAGCATCTYAAAACAGAGTTTGGAACACTTTGCCAATTCCAACGCGCACTTGGGATTTTCTCCACCAAAAGGCAACCATACTTGATTTCAGGAACATTTATAGGGCTGCTACATACTTCAAAAAAAAAGAAGATAAGAATAGACATCGCTATACAAACCAGCTATAATATTATCTTGATTAAGGGCAAGAACTTCCCAAGATGAATTTGAGTCGTCAGGAGTAATGCGCGACAATCTCCCGCTGCAAAATTACAAAGATGTAATAATAAATGRTGTAACTAGAAYATTAATAAAACTGAWTGTCAAAGCAAAATCAGAAACCTCACTACATCAACAGAAAGTATCACTTGAGTGCTCCCCCAGATGGATGATAGAATCATAGTTTGCTTATCATAAAGCCAAGGATTCATGAGAAAGTTGGGAAAGTAGAGCCCAGGGAAGCAACCATCCTCTACAGACATTACAACAGGAACCTACAATAGTGACACCAAACAATTGTGTCATTACAGAAAGAATTTTCAATAAAGCCCTTGTAAATGAAGAGCTTAGGGACAAGATTTTTTTTTTTTTTTTTTTTAAAAAACACACTTCAAAAAAGAAAGAGAAATKTACGAATCAATTTTTATAATATTTGGTAATGTAGATTTTGAACCAAAAAGGTAATGTAGAAACAAATCAAGGATTAGATTTAGGAACCCAGATCTTCTAGGGTTCCTTGTTCTTTGGAACATACTTGATTCTATCTTTTCTAACCCAAACTTGTTTCACATTAGTCTTGTCATTTTTATCATGTTTTCCATTTGACCGATTGTGAGTATGACCATTGTAACTAGAAGTGTTATGAGCATGGGACTGGTTCTTTTTATCTTGTTTCCCATTTTTCAAATTATTAGTATGACCATTATTACCATAATAGGTGTTGGCATGACATTGGTTCTTTTATCATGTTTCTTCATTGTCCAACAATTATTAATAACATGACCACTATTACCACAGTAGGTGCATACATGCATGTCCTTATCCATCATGTACTTACCCTTTTTAATTCAAAAATCCAAGTACCATCCCTTCCCAACTTTGGATGCTGTTGGGAACTAGTTCTAGAGTACCCTAACCCATACKTTTGAGAATTTCCTTGTTGTGAGGATAGGAAGTTCAAGGTGTGCTGAGCATTGAGCAACCTATTTATTTATCTCAAGCAATCACTCAGATCTTGTTCCTAAGTTTCTTAAGTTGAACTTCAATTTGCTTAGAAGAAAAGGCAAGATCCAATTTCTCCCTATGAAGGGTTCATCATGAAGTTTTGAAACCAAAGTCGGATTTGGTCCAGAAGTGATCTCAATGCTTTTACATTTCCTTAACTCGTGCAATTCATCATGAAGATCACYGATCTTAGCTTCATATTCCAAGTTTAAGGCCTCAGTACTAGTACTGTTATCACTTAGTGGAACAACATTAATAAAAGATTTCATAGAAGCATATTCTTCAAACAATTTTTCAACATCATCAACTAAATAGGCAACACTTGGCACAAATTTGAACTGTTTAAAGTAATAATCTTTTGTTTAAGCAAATCAAAATTCATTCCATAAGTGTTAGCCTCCTTATTTACCTCTTTCATCACTTTGATAAAAATCGTTTTCTAATAAAATCTGATTGAGGTTTAAGTAACTCAAGTTCTATGTTCTTCCTTTCAAGCTCTGAAATTTTTCCTTTCAGTTCTGTACAAATGAGTTTCATTTCAGTAGATCTGGTCTCACTTATTTCTAAATTCATTTTTTCTTCTTTTAATTTTCTTTCGTTAMCTCTACTAGTAACACTAATACTAATACATTGATCAAAAGCAAAATCAAGATGTTCAAGTAACTCATCTCTATCACAATATTTTATTCGTTCTTTTATATTAAGAAGAGTTACCTTATTATCTTCCGACGATCTGCTTCCTGCCATGAGACACAAAWTWTTTAAGTCTTCGATCTGGTTAGCTTCTGGTCTACATCTTCASCAAAAGTGCAGTCATGCATACATTAACTTCCTCTCCATCACTCTCTTCCTCTAAGTTAAAATCATCCAATGTAGTAAGCATTGCCATTCGCACCATTTTCTTCTTGTTCTGATCTCATTTGTAATCCTTCCATGCTGGACAATCTTTGATTTTGTGTCTTGTCTCTCCACACTTAAAACATCCAGTGCTGGAATTGGTCTTCTTCATGGATCTAGAATTACCTTTATCCTTTCATGACTTACCTTTCATTTGATTTTTGAGGCTTRGCTCGAATCTTCTGGCCATGAGCCCAACATCATCCAGATCCTCCTCAATCACATTAACCTTAAAGGATAGCCCTCTACTTTTGGTTGTACTTTCCTCCTTGGAATCCACCAACATCTCAWGCGTCGTCAATGAACCAATCAATTGTTCTAAGGACAAAATTGTTCAGTCCTTAGCCTCTTGAATGACAGTCACCTTGGGCAACCATTTTCCTGTCAAAATTCTCAGAATTTTCCTCGCTAAATCTTCATTAGTAAATATCTTTRCAAGAGATTTTAGTTCATTGATAATAGACATAAAGCYAATAAACATGTCTCTTACATTCTCATCCCTAATCATATTTTGATTTAACATATCAATGTTAGATCTTTTGACTTCACTAGCACCTTTAGAAGCCAACTCTGAGGTATCTCATATTTCTTTTGCAGTAGAGCATGATAAAATATGGCTTACTTCATTATCGGTTATACCTTGTTGCACAACAGAGATGGCCTTTGCATTCTTTTCGAGACTTTTGCAATTTGCTCTTGTATACTCACTTTCTTCCTTAGGATTCCCATCTATCTTAACTTGAATCTTAAATGGTCCATTTTTATTGACCATCCAACATTCATAATCAGTCCCAATGATGAGATTCTCGATCATGCATTTCTTTCACTAAGGATAGTTGGTTCCATTGAACTTGGGCAACCTTGTATCTTCGGATCCGTTGGTCATTTCTTAAGTTGTCATCTCTTCTTCCTTCTCTAAGTGTTACACTTTCAAGAAGTTGGGTTATACCAATTGGAAGTGAAAGTGATACTCAAGAGGGGGGGGGGGTGAATTAGTATTTGCCAAGTTTCATAAATTTCTTGATTTATTGTGAGAACAATTAAGAATTAGTTTGTACGCAGCAAAATAATATAAATAACATTAAAAATTTAACGAGTTCGACTTTTAATGAGTCAAAATCCTCCACTCACTATAACCCTTTTTATTAATCAACTCAGAAGAATAACAAGGATTACACTCAATTCTGTAATTCACCTATGCACGAGGCAATTCCCTAACACCCAACTATGGATGTTCACCCAACTACTAACTATAGTAGTTCAATGAAGAAATTCCCAAAACTACTCCCCAGCAACTTGACCTTCAATATGCTCCATTACAAACACTTTTTCTCTCAAGAAAATTCATGCTAAATACCTAAGTAGAGAGTATATTTTGCTCACTTTAATTGTATAGGTTTCTTGGTTTTGTGCAAGGAGAGAGTATGCCTTTTTTTATTAGTTTTCAGAATTCGTGCAAAAGCATAACGGTTTGAATGCTAAGGAAGTCTTTAAATAAGCCTTTGGTTCTTAAATCAGAATATATTGTGAGAATCTATTTTCCTTAATTGATTAAAACAATACAAGAAAATATATTTCCTTGATATTTCTGATCTCCTCCACCATATTTAAATTATCTCCTCGCAATCAATATACAAAAAAAAAAATTTTTTTCAAAAACATTTTACGCAATGAAAGACGAATTCTAAATAATGTAGAAGTAAACCCTGCAAGACTAGTCCGATTCGTCCATACGGTTCTAGTCAGTTTGTTTAATTTATGGTAGCCAAGGAGCCGAGAGTTTCTGTCATCCACACTAACCCTTTTATCTTTTTATACCTTTATGTGCATTAAACCCTTAACCATTTTACATTACAAAAACCTAAGGCTATTACAAAGCTTGAAAAGGTCTTCGTGCAATCCTTGCTTACATTGAACTTATCTCAATAACCTGTCTAAGGAACACCAAAACAAAACAGTTCATAATAGGATATGTTCAATATTTAGGTTTGTCATCATTCAAAACATCAACAGAGACCCAACAAGCCTCTCTATCGTAATAGATAATTGATGATATAGAATACTAGGGGCTAAACAACATGTGAGAAATATCATGAGAGGGTATCCACCCACCATAAGATTGAGTTGTGTAGCCTTTAGAAGATCTGGGACAAAGCTCCTAACCTAGAAGTTTACCTTAAACATGTTTCCAAATTGGTGTTTCTTTTCTAATCATAGCAAACATTATAGTGGGAGAATTTTGCTTGCTTGGTTGCCTGATCTTGAGGTCTTTATTGTGGACATTTTACATGTTACTGCTCAGTTAGTGCATTGTCAAATTACTATTGAGAGTTTTAAGAGCTCCTTTTGGTGTATGATTGTCTATGGTTTTAATGATGAGGATGATAGGGAGGATTTGTGGAGCTCACTTATTGCTTTGTCTACCTCTATTTCTGGCCCATGGTGTGTGTGTGTGTGTTACGGATCATGATATTACTCCTATGATGAGGTATATGATAACTTATGGTTTAGAAGAGGTTAAGGCCTTTGGTAGATTCTTCACTAGGAATAATAAATAAGAAGGAGATAAGAGAATCTTCTCCAAATTAGATAGGCTAATGGCAAATGAGGGGAGGCTAGCTTCATTTCCTACCTTGGAGGTCCAATTCTTACTTGAGGAGGATTTTTATCATAGTTCCATGTTGATTAAACTGTTCTCATCTCATTGAGAAAGGAATCCTTTCAGATTTCATAACCATTGGACCCTAAATCCTAGGTTTCAAGAGGTCCTTGTTGAGGGCTAGAATCAGCATGTGCATGGATGCTTAATGTATAAAGTTGTTATGAAACTGAAAAGTTAAAGGGAGTCCTGAAATGTATGGATGCCATGGCTGAGGATGAGGTTCTCGGGATCTTATAGCTATATATATTCATACTAGGGATGATGTGAAGAGATCGAGTCATGAGTTTCATTCTGATTAACAAGAGCCCTGGTATTAATGGCTTCAATAGTGGGTTTTTAAGGCTCCTTGGAGTATCATTGGGGATGATGTGGTTGATGGAAATTACTCAAGGAGTTTAATGTGACCATAATCACATTAGTTCTCGGCATTTGCAGTGTTACTAGATACTTTGTGTAGCACAAATGCTCAATTAGATATGCAAGCTAAGGATGATTTTTCTTAACTAAATTATTGATTCCAGCTGCTCAATTATTAAAGGAGAGAATTGAAATTGAGGGAACAGTTAAAAATGGATTGCAAACATACAATGAGAATCAATCTAATTAACCTAAACTAAACAAAATTAACTTTACTTAACAAAAATGTTATTTTGTGAAAGAGCTTCTTAATCTAAGCTAGTGGTACCATATACAAAGATAAGTTGAGTAGTGGTACCATGTACAAAATACAATTCTACAATGGTACCACATAGAAATCCCTTTTTTTTAATTTATTTAATTAGATAAGATTTTTTTCACTATAAGTTAATTAGATAAGATAAACAATTTTTCTTTTTTTTTGGTTTTTTTAAAGTTTTTTAATTATATTCTTGGGAACAAAAAAGATCCGCAAAAACGTTATACATCAAATTTGGGTTTTTGTTTTATAATATAACATAGATTATTTCTAGTTTTGCTTTATATAATAAAGGCACAAAACATTAAAAATTGAGGTTAGTAATAGGTAAAAGTAAAGCATCACGCAATATAATTTTTTTCGCCAACCACAACGTAGAAAAACCTAAAGTTAAAGGCTACAACGTAGAATTTTCCTAAGTAATACTTAGAAAATAAATATTTTTTAGAAAAAATGGAAACTAATAATCCCACCTTTTGGTGGTCTTCTCTAAATAATCTGACCTCTAAGTAATTACATAATAATCACAACTTTTAGGGTGATCTTCCCAAAATAATCTGAACTCTCATTTGCTTACATAAAACAAGCCAAAAATGGATCAACAAAAGCAGCAAAAATGAGAGTTCGGATCATTTTGAGAAGACCACCCTTAAAGTTGAGATTATTTTGTAATTACTTTGAAGTCGGATTATTGATAGCAGACCACCAAAAGGTGGGATTATTAGTTTCCATTTTTTCTATTTTTTATACTAAGGATAATTTAATATTTAATGGTTGAGATTGAACATTAGAAGATCAACTATGTAGATTATTATCTTAAAGAGATGACAAAGGTGTTACATTGATTTTTTTCTCTGAAGATATACAAGGAAAAACCATTGTAGAATTATAAACATATTGAGGTACACTCTTAATATTTCCCCAAAATTTCCACGATTTGTAAACTATTTAGGGGATTGTACACCCCTATTTGTATATTTAAGACATTTTAATATTTAGTTTCTTTACTTAGAAGAAGCAACTGAAGAAGAGGACTCTGTAAGACCAACTTCCAAGCCTTTTAATTGATTCAGCTTAGCAAAAACTCCAACTAGAGGAGCTGTATTATAGGTGCAAGCTTCAGTTTGCACGTAATTTCCCCTACGATCGATGAACTCATCCTTAAAATTCGGTCCACCAACAAGCGCGCCAACAAGAACATTAGGGTTCGCGTCTGTTTTGCCATACCAGTTATCATACCCTTGGGTGCAACCTATGAAGCCTTTGTTTTCTCTATATGATACAATTGAAGCTCCTCTATGGTGCACCCTTTTCGGGTAATTTGATCCGTATCCTACTAAGTAGCTRATGTTCAATGGGTTTGAGCCCAGTATATAGTCAGCCTGTTGCCTGACTAAATCGAGCATTTCGTGGTGAGTTACTAGGCCTTCGGGACACTTGAGCACTTGGTTCGTGCTCTGAAGGAAATCTGAGTATACTGTGAGCAAGAAGGCCGAGGATGAGACATACTGCATGTTGTTCCATTGTCGTACGTACAAGAGACCGCCCGGTGTACGCACAACGTTGGATCCATTCTTGTTCTTGTMGAGACATGAACAAATGTAATATTGAGCTTTAGAGTGATATTGTTCCAGTATCGTCCTGTGTTGCTCTTGGTCTTCCTTACCTAGGAACTGTGCACAAAATTGGTGTTAAATCGTTAGATTATTTCTATAAAATTGATAACATGAGAACAATATAAACCGAAATGTCAT
>SNQN01003840.1:27363-57149 GCA_008642245.1 Bassia scoparia | reverse complement strand
CATGACAGTCAAAATAAGAATTATACGCTTATACAAGCAACCGTTCGGGTAGAAATTATTGTATGTACTGAATTAATAAATACCGTGCACCGCACGGGTTCTAAACTAGTATATTAATATTATATAACAAAAAGAGATTATTAATTTTTTTAAAACATTGTAATTTAATTCATTTAAAGGCATTTGGAGGTTTTGGCAAGTCTATAGGCAAAAGGCCATTGAAATCTACAAAAGCTGGCATCTAGTTGTGAAAGGGACTCTAATAATTCAACCTCTGTGACTCCTGCAAAAGAATCTGAGAAAGCCTGGGGCCTGGCAGTTATCAACATGACAGCATTGATGGGCCAAAAGAACAAAAGTAAAATTACTAATAAATAACCTCACCATTCAGCAGCTTTCCCCCTACATTGAATAGCTCCTTCAAAATATTTCCCAATTTCCAGTCACGGGATGCTATCCAAACAGAAATAAAGTGGGAAAATTTGTTACATCCCTCAATTTTTCTCGAATTCTATTAATGCTTCTAACTGTTAAGTCTTACATCAAGAAGGTGTGATAAAATTCTGGAAAGTCCAGTTACCTTGTGAGAGTCAACACTAACTAGAATTATTTCGTCTACTACAGCTTGCATGTACCTGTAACAAATTGTGGTACCACAGGGCTTAGCAACGAGTAAGTATAGAAATATCACATGTGTGGGATAATAATGGCCAATCACTCATTAAAGTAGTATAAAAGTGGGATCCCATTAAATAAAGTTGTAGGAAAAAAGTGTAAAAAGAAATTGAGATGGGCCAATTTCTATGGAAAATGTCACGGGTTAATTGAGCGTCTATGTTAATTCAAAGACCGTCTATGTTAGTTTAATGGTTGTCTATGATAATTCAATGGTAGTCTATGTTAATTTAATGTAAGTCAGCCATGTGATTGACCAATCAACGTGATATTTCTATCAAGGCCCCTTAGCAACTGGAGGATAAGCATTGATAATCAACAAAAAGTATTACTGCTCGTAAGTAGTGCAGAAAGCAAGTAAAGTATTGACTTTTACAAACAAACAATAATTTCTCTTGAAAGACAGGGGGGAATAGATTTACGAAGATCTAAAAGTCTGAAAGTCATCAATTATGGAATATCTACTACAAGCAAATTGCAATTTCACAAAGAACCACGCCCTGTAAAGGAAAGGGGCCAGTTTAGGGCCTTTGCTTTTTGTATCTTGTAATATGTGTGTATATGCTTTGTATATTAGTGGCCTATGGGCTTGTACGAGGTAGTTGAATACTGATCCCAATGTGGATTTAGTGTGACACAGCTGTCCACCTTTTTCCTTGTACAAAAGCTGCCAGGGTTGGTAGAAGTAGTTGTAAATATAGTAGCACAGATCAGGTTGTAGCCGTTTGGCATTCATTTTCAATACACAATCAATTATCATCAAAGTTGCAAACTTTAGAGAGTTTACTCTTCATGGTATAAGAGCCATGTTGCTCTAAGTAGAAGAAAACGTTTGCAAAAAGCCTGAGCAAAATCAGAGCTTCTTCATTTTCATTTTCATACAACAACAATAACAAATCATCATGACTGAGAAAAGTAATGTTGTGGATAACAAGCCCTTTATTTCTGCATCCCAGTGAAAACAACTTGCAAGTTTCAGAAAAACTGCATGGAGTCTCGAACTACAGAATGTGGAAGAGATCCATGGAGATTGCTTTGGCAGCAAGAAGAAAGCTTAGATTCATCACTGGACAGGTGAAGAGAGATCCAGATGATGCTAAGAAGAAAGACCTTTGGGACACTTGCAATAATGTAGTGATCTCATGGTTGCACAATGGTATGTCTGACTCATCAAGAGGTCTGTGATGTACTACACTTCAGCAAGAGAGATCTGGAAACACCTTGAGCAGAGATTCACTGTGAGCAATGGCTCAAACAAATACAGGCTTAGTAAAGCTCTGTATGAGACGAAGTAGAATGGTTCTTCCATCAGTAAGTATTACACCAAAATGTTCTCACTGTGGGAAGAACTTGAAAATCTCAACAAGTATCCTCCAATTTCCAATGTGACACCAGAAATAGCTGCTTACATGAATGCAATCCAACAACAAAAGGAGGAACAACACCTCTTTCAATCCCTCAATGGTTTGGATGAGGACTATGGGCCTCAAAGGAGTCACTTGCTCTTGCAAAACCCACTTCCAATTGTAGAGGCTGCCCTGTGGTGCTCTGCAGCAAGAGGAGGCTCAAAGAGAAGTGCTGAGTGACATCACTACACCAACAGAAGGAAGTGCAATGAACTCAAGGATGGTGAGGCAGAGTGGTGACAAGAAATACACCAACAAGGGTGAGTATGAGGAAGGCTGCAAGGCATGTGGGAAGAAAAATCATACTGTTGAGAGATGTTGGACCATTGTTGGGTATCCGAAGGATCATCCTTTTGCCAAGGGAAATACAAGGTTCCAGAAGAATGATGGGAAGCATGAGTAAGGATTTAACAAAGAAAGGAATTGGAGACAAAGAGGAAGAATGGTTGCTAATGCTGAGAGTGAAGGAGAGAACTCAGGAAGTGGTGGGCATTACCTGACACCACAGCAAGTTGAGCAATTGTTGAAGCTGCTTCCTGGTGGGTCTGGAGTGAACAAGACCAATTTTGATCCTAAAGATGACATGGACACCTCATTCTCAGGTATGGCTACTGCTTGTAATGCAAAAACACATGTGAATGAATGGATTCTTGATTCTGGAGCRTCAGATCATATGACTGCTGATAAAAGCATGCTTGTGAATGTTAAAAGGGTGGAAAATAAACCTAAAATCAAATTACCAAATGGTAAAACAGTTGAGATAACTCATGTTGGTGATGTGAATTTGAAAGGATCTTTGATATTGAGAGAGGTTGTATATGTGCCAGAATTTAGACACAACTTATTGTCAATCAGCAAACTGATAAAAGACAGCAAGAATGAAGTGATATTTTATCCTGACATTTGTGTAATTCAGGACTCTCTATCAAAGACAATTAAAGGAGTTGGGAAGACATTCAATGGGTTGTATTATCTGTTGAATGTTACAATGGAAGAGTTGAAGGATGTTTGCAGGGATGTTGCTGGAAAAGTTGTGAGAAATAAGCATGTAGACAACAATGAAATGAAGACAACAAGCAGTAGAAGTAATGGTAGTGATATATTGACCTGTAATCAAGTATTTAAGAAGCCAACATAGCATGTTCTGTGGCATAACAGACTGGGGCATGTACCTTGGAATAAATTGAAACTCTTGGGTTGTATTGTCTTGAACATTGCAAATTTGAATGAAACTTGCTTGATTTGTCCAATGTCTAGATTCACAAAGCTATCATTTACTGCTAGTGATTCACATGCTTTGAATCCATTTGAAATCATACATGTTGATACATGGGGACCCTATAGGGTGAAGACAGGTAAAAATTATAGCTATTTCTTCACCATTGTTGATGACTGCGCTAGGGCAGTATGGGTATATCTGTTGAAACAGAAAGATCAAGCTGTGAATGTGTTGCAGAATTTCACTAAATTGGTCAAAAATCAGTTTGGAAAAACCATTAAGAAAATTAGGTCTGATAATGCTCATGTACTCAAGGAAGGAGAATGCTAGAAATTTTTCTTGATTGAAGGAATAGAACATCAAACCACTTGCAGTAATAGACCTCAGCAAAATGGAAGAGCTGAGAGGAAGCACAGAAACATACTTGAGATGGCTAGAGCCCTGAGGTTGCAAGCTGGACTTCCATTGAGTTTTTGGGAAGATTGTGTCTTAACTGTTGTATATTTGATCAATAGGTTACCAAATACAGTGATAAACAACATGAGTCCTTATGAAAAGTTATTTGGTACCAAACTAAACTACAATCACCTCAGAGTTTTTTGGATGCCTGGCAATGGCTAGCAATCCCTCAAGGGACAAAGACAAGTTTGCTCCAAGGGTGGTGCCTTGTGTGTTTTTGGGAAATCCATCAAATTAAAGAGGATATAAGTTGTTGAATCTGATTACTAGACAACAATTTGTATCCAGAGATGTTATCTTCTATGAACATCTTTTTCCCTACCATTAGAAGAGTGAGCATCAATACACACAGCTGTGCCAGTTGAGATGCCTCATAATACTGATAGTGTGTCTGATGAGGGAACACCCCTCTGTGATGATGTTGAAGTGACTAATGAGCCTGAAAATGGTGACACTTAACCTGATCAGGATGAGCAGACTCACATAAAAGGAACAAATGATGTGATGTAACCAACTGCACCTCAAGAGACTCCAGTTGAAGTTCCAATCAGAAGGTCAGCAAGAGAAAGGAAAACACCACAATGGCTAACTGAGTATGTAACAGGCACAACCAAGGGAAATCCACAGAGAAATGATGGTGAAGCTGCAAATGTTGTTAGTCTGACACTCAGGCCACGATTCTCAGCTTTTCTTGCAGAGACTGAAGAAATCTGAGACCCCACCAATTTCAAAACTGCTGTAAAGGAAGAAAAATGGGTGCAAGCAATGAATCAGGAACTCAAAGCCCTGGAAGACAATGGCACTTAGGAGATAACTACTCTTCCTCCTGGTAAAAGAGCAATTGGAAATAAGTGGATTTATAGAACCAAGTTTAACTCTGATGGCACAGTTGAAAGAGAAAAGGCCAGATTGGTTGTTCTTGGATGCAGACAAAGAGAAGGGATAGACTTTGAGCAAACCTTTGCTCCTGTTGCTAAAATGACTACAGTTAGGTCATTGTTGGCAGTTGCAGCAATGAAAGGTTGGCATTTGTACCAGATGGATGTCAAGAATGCCTTTCTCCATGGAGAATTGGCTGAGGATGTCTATATCAAAATTCCTAGTGGTTATGTAGGACCAGGGAAGCAAATGTATGTGGGATAGTGGGAGAATCCCTATGCCACTCAAAATCCAAGGAGTGTGTGTAAATTGAAGAAAGCTCTGTATGGTTTGAAGCAGGCTCCTACACAGTGGTTCACCAAGCTGTCTAGTGCCATGATTATGAATGGATTTGTGCAATCCAAAGCTGACTACTCACTGTTTATCAAAAGACAAGGTACTCAATTTGTAATCATCTTAGTGTATGTTGATGACCTTGTTATTGCTGGTAATGATGAGCTCATGATACAACAATCCAGGGAGTTTCTGCATTCACAGTTCAAGATTAAAGATTTGGGGGAATTGAGATACTTCTTGGGTATTGAAGTTGACAGAAATGACAAAGGTATTTTCATATCACAGTGAAAATATACATTAGACCTGTTGAAAGAACACAAGTTAGACACTGCAAAACCTTTGCAATTGCCATTTAATTCCAAGCTGAAACTCACACCAAATTTGGGTGTTCCTCTGTCTGATCCTACTGAATATCAACATTTGATAGGTAAACTTATCTATCTTTCAATAACAAGACCTGACATTGTGTTTTCAGTGCATGTCGTCTTCAGTCAATTCATGCAACAACCTACCACAGTTCACATGCAAGCTGCCAAAAGGATACTGAGATATCTTGCAGGGTCACCAAGTCAAGGAGTGTTATTGGCAGCTCAATCCAAAGTTGTCCTCACAGCTTATTCTGATAGTGATTGGGGCACCTGTTGTATCACTAGGAAGTCCACCACTGGTTATTGTGTGTTGCTGGGTGATTCCCTTGTTTCCTGGAAAACAAAAAAGCAACCAGTGGTGGCTCGATCTACTGCAGAGGCTGAGTATCAAGCCATGGCATTGGTCACATGTGAGGTGTCCTGGCTCACACAGCTTCTAAAAGATCTTGGATTACATTGTCTACAACCAGTTGCTTTGAAGTGTGACAATCAAGCAATACTGTTAATCCAGTGTTGCATGAGAAAACTAAACATGTTGAAATATATAGATTGTCACTTTGTGCGTGATAAGGTTAATGCTGGTCAAATTTGTCCTGAGTATGTTCTTGGTTCAGATCAATTAGCAAATGTGCTCACAAAAGGGTTGCCTATCCAACAACATCATTATTTACTTGGCAAACTGGGAGTTCAGGCTTCACCTACCTCACTGTTTGAGGGGGAGTGTAAAGGAAAGGGGCCAGTTTAGGGCCTTTGCTTTTTGTATCTTGTAATATGTGTGTATATGCTTTGTATATTAGTGGCCTATGGGCCTGTACGAGGTAGTTGAATACTGATCCCAATGTGGATTTGGTGTGACACAACTGTCCACCTTTTTCCTTGTACAAAAGCTGTTAGGGTTGGTAGAGGTAGTTATATATATATAGTAGCTCAGGTTGTAGCCATTTGGCATTCATTTTCAATACACAATCAATTATCATCAAAGTTGCAAACTTTAGAGAGTTTACTCTTCACGCCCTTTATTCCACAACCTTATGCAAGATTTTGATATTTTCTATTTCCATAAATCCATAATGAACCTAAAATGAGGGGAAAAAAAATCTTCAAATCACTGTAATATCACTGTAAAAAATTAAAAAGAAAAACATCTTTATTTCACAATTAGACTAATAAATTCCCTGTAAGGCTCTCAACTAATCTCCCTTTATTATACTTCTAAAGCTAATAAGGGACAGTTATTGTGACTTTGAGAACCTTGCAATTTTTTATCGAAAAAAGTGTTATTTAGTATAAGGGAGTGCATGTGAGAAACTGAGAATATAATTCTAACCTAAAGTATTTATTAAACTATATGTATCACCAATAATTCTTCTCCCTTTTCTATCTATTTTTGCTTCATTTGCTTTGATGCTTTAAGAAAAATATATAAAAGAACATAATGCACTATAATGCAGAGGTTGTTCAAATAAGATCAGATGGAACAATGAACTACGTAATGGATCAGAGAAGCTTCAACTTGACGATTCACGTAAAGTCATAATAATGTGAAAGTCTGGAACATAAATGCAAGTCAAAAGTGTATCATAAGCATCTTATAAATCATTCTCGTCAAAAAAAAGCATCTTATAAATCATTGTCATTATTATTTATGAATTATGACCTTTGATTATATTTTCTACATTAAACCAGTTCTAATATACTAGATAATGTTCTCAACAAAAGATCCTAATGTTTATACAAGGTTATTTCTAGTCCACAATCTCTTACACAATTCTCTTAAGTATATATCTTGACCATAACCTTGTAAAAACAATTTGACATAAAAAAAGTACCATAAGAAGACCTCATTGATATCAAGTTATATAGCAAGCAGTTGGAAATAGAAATATGCAGGTTTGAATTGATTCTTCTATAAGCAAAGCAAAAATAGAAAAACAAAAACATAAGTCCCAAACAAAAATAAAAAATCTAACCATGGAAAGAAACTCATATGAGAGTAATGGCCGAGTAGAGGATATCAGTCCAAGATAGAGGATATCACTATAACCAAAATAGCAGTCAAGATTGGTCAATATTGAAACGACAACCACTCAAAAACATGTAGCAGCAAATATTGATACAGATACAGAAGCGGAGAAGAGAGCAGAGCACAACTCCTCAATCAACTCTAAAAACAAGCACATCAAACAAATTAACTAAATCGATCCCAAATCATAAGAATTCGCACACGGTTGGCAAGAACAGATTAAGAAAGACTCACCTATGCAATAATACATGCCTCCCAGATCACATAAAAAAGAAACCAGCAGGTCATGTGAGCAAGAAAAACAAATGGGTAACCGTATATAAGGCAAGGGAGTCTGTGGCACTGTATCTGTTGAATATCATGACTTTCTCTTGGCTTTCCCCTTGGTTTATTATGTTTGGTAAATATACTTAAGGTTTCTGGGCGAAAATCAAAATGTCAAAGTTATGATATTTCCACATCTCTCATGCAAGATTTTGATATTTTTCTATTTCAAACCTAAGCTTTAACAAGTTGATATGGCAATCAATCTACAATTTTTCCAAAATTTACTGCCCTAAATTCACAAATATCACTTTAAATTCGACATTACAAGAATTAATAAAAGGAAATAACTTTACCAAAAATAATTCATTTAATCTCGTTCATATAATAAGCGAAAGTTGTTCTCCCACCATCGATGTGCATTGCAATTTGCGACTTGACGAAATTGAAATTGTTCATGGCTAAAAAAAATCCGCAATTGAATAAAACATAAATCCAACCAAGAAATGAAAAAAATTAGAACAATTGTAACCGAAAAAATTGACTAATTACTTAGTAGAATAAACCACAACGAAATTATTTTCTTTTTTTTAAAGCGCGCTGATGGAGGGAAACATATAAGGGGAAAAAACCAATTAACTTACCGACCGAATCAACGGTTGGTAATATCGATCAATCTAATACCGGTCGGGATTATCGACCGTTGATTCGGTCGGTAAATTACACCGATCGGTGTTACTGACCTATTTATTTGCGGTCGGCCTTAGGCGAATTTCTAGTTGTGATCCTAAATAGAATTTTATCTGCCGAGTCGGGTGCTCGAATTTCGTTTTTGATAACGAGTTCATCTATTTCTACCTCTTCGGAATCGAACCCTAATTCTTCGTCACCCGTCACCACCATGGTAGGTTACTATCTTACCATCGAAAGTTGATAGAGCAGAAATTTGAATGATGCCTTGCCGGCGCAAAGGCCGTGCGATCCGTCGAGGTATTCTTCAAAGCAACGGGCAGAGCTCACATTGACCTTTTATCTAATAAATGCATCCCTTCCAGAAGTCGGGGTTTGTTGCACGTATTAGCTCTAGAATTACTACGGTTATCCGAGTAGTAGGTACCATCAAACAAACTATAACTGATTTAATGAGCCATTCACAGTTTCATAGTTTGAATTAGTTCATACTTACACATGCATGGCTTAAACTTTGAGACAAGCATATGATTACTGGCAGGATCAACCAGGTAGCATTCCTCGATCGACATCGGCACGCATGAGCCCTTCCACATAAGGAAGGGTCGACTCGTGCTCGATTGTCGTCCGTGCTTAGCGTAAAATGCTATATTGGGTATGCAACGCTTTCACGTCCACTCCACTCAACATTCCGCATCCCTACGAAAAACCAAGAACCATTACCCTTTCTGAAATGCATAAAGCAACACTTTCAGTGGATAACGGAATTGATTTTGTAGTCCACCCAACACCTTGTAAAGATTGCAAGGCGGAAACCAGAACTTATAGCCAACCCATACCATCAAAAGGAATTCAACACAGGAAACCAGACATTACCCAAGGCAAATTGCACATGGAGCAAACAATGAAGAGGTAAGCTTGTCAACGGTTTAGTGCAAAAGCAAAGAGCCCGCCAATGACACAAACCAAATACCACTCATACGCTTACCGTACTGCTTCACTTTGACTGACCATAGCACCATTACCGAAATATTAATTTCAAGCATAGGCCAAGGTGACCTCAATTGGCACCGTTAGGCGTGATAGACACATCCCGGGACAACAACCCAACCATTTGCCCTCAAGCACCATTTCAGAGATCATGAGGATTGTGCTGCTGAGACGTGGTGCGCGTGTATGCCTTAGACGTAGTATTTCTTGAGCTGGTCTAAGTTAGTGAGGCTGTAGAAATTATCACCATTTGTGTCCATTAGTTGGACGCCCCTTTTGGTAACATCTTTTTGACAATGTAAGGACCTGCCCAATTAGAACGAAACTTGCCTCGAGGATCTAGGACTGTTTTGCGAAGTGCTTTAAGAACCAAATCACCTTCTTTGATGCATCATGAATTGACTCGCAGATTGAAGTACCATTCAACCGTCTTTTGGTACGCTAGCCGTTTTTCGTCGAGGAAAGCTAACTCGTCGAATCTTGCTCTTACCCATTCTACTTCTGGGAGTTTGCTTTCAAGGAAAATACGTAGAGACGGGATCTCTAGTTCTAATAGCTGAATAGCTTCGGCACTATAGACCAGTGAGACTGGAGTAGCTCCCATTGAAGTGCGAATAGAGGTCATGTAACCCCATAGAGCGAAGTGTAGCTTTTGCGGCCAATCTCGATAATTCTTCGTCATCTTAGAGATAATTGTTTTGAGATTTTTGTTGGCTACTTCGACTGCCCCATTGGCTTGCGGCCTGTACGGTGATGACTTGTGGTGCTAAATCTTATATTTGGCAATCAGATCTGCACACTCTGCTTGAAAGTGGGTGCCGTTGTCACTAATGATTTCATAAGGAACCCCGTAGTGACAAGATGATGTTGTTTTCTATGAATATTGCCACGTGCTTAGCTTGGAGCTTAGCATATGACACTGCTTCGACCCACTTTGTGAAGTAATCTATGGCCACAAGTATGAATTCATGACCTCCTTGCCTGGGCGACGTAATCTTCCCTATTATGTCTATCCCCCTTGTAGAGAAAGGCTATGGAGAGACAAATGTGGATAGAAGAGACGGAGGAACATGCTGTGCATTGGAATATTTTTAGCAGGTGTCGCACATACGAATGTATGACATGAAATCCCTTTTCATGGTGGTCCAGTAATACCCCAATTTGATGATCTTAGAGGCCAAGAGCCTGCTACTCATGTGGGTGCCACAGATGTGCTCCATGACTGTTTTCCTTATTTGTTGAGTGATGCAAAGTAGGTGGAGACCATTGTAATGACGCTTGTAGTGTTCTCCGCCTTTAAGCAGCTACTGAGATGTGAGACGCCTCAGAGCCCTTTGTTGCTTTTTTGTTGCACTAGAATGGTATTCGCCAGTTTCTAGTTAGTCTTTGATGTCTTTGTACCATGGCTCTTCTGGATCGAGGTTGAGAACCTCATTTGTTTCGTCTAAAGTGCAGACGTATGTTGGTTCTTGTCTTTGCTCAATGACGACTTAGGGCATTTAGGTCACTGAATTCAGAATTCGCACCATGGATGCGAGCTTTGCTAGTGCATCTGCAAACTGATTGTCTTCATGTCGTAGGTAGGTGTATTCGACTTCGTCTACTTGGGATTAGGGATGAGCAGAAACGGTGGGTACCCGGTCTGGTACCGGGAACCGGTCCGGAACCGGAACCGGTTGAATCGGTACCGGTTCCGGTTCCAAAAGTGAGGAACCGGTTTTGACCGGTTCCGATTCCGGGTATTAAACTTTTGGAACCYGTACCCAGTGGGTACCCGGTGGTACCGGTTCCGGTACCGGGTACCCAGTACCATCGGGTCTTTAACCGGTAACCGGTAACCATCATGCATTTTGGGTTGATACTTGATAGAATTCATACATTTACCTTAGGCCCAAAAGCCCAACATATATAATCAACAARAACCCTAAAATTTCTTTCTCTCATATTCATACATTCTGATTCAGCATCTCCTCTCTATTTGCTAACCCTAAAACTTCACTTCACAGCCTTCACAGCCTTCACCGCTGCTCCTCCGGGACCTCTGTCGCCGCTCCTCCGGGACCTCTGCCGCCGCATCTCCTCCAGGACCTTCACCGCCGCATCTCCTCTGTCATCGACGCATCTCCCCTGTCATTGTCCTCATCGACGCATCGATTTCATTAATTTGTAAAGGTATGTTATTAATTTGTTATTATAGCAGTAAGCCAGTAATCGTTAATTTGTTATTAATTTGTTATTCCTCGTGGAATATATAATGCATCGATATAATTTGTTAATTTGTTCATTCTCTTTTCTTATATATATAATGCTCGTGGAATGGCACTATGGCAGTGTATGTTTAATTTGTTCGTCAGAATGGTGCTAGTGTTCATGAAATTAGTATGGCTTTGTTCTTTTAATTTACGCTTTGTTCCTGCTTTTTTGGCTTTGTTCGTCAGAATAAATGAATAATGGCAGTGTTCATGAAATTAGTATGGCTTTGTTCCTTTTAATTTTGTTTTTTTTCTTTGTTCTTTTAATTTAGATAGCCAGTTCATGAAATTAGTATGCAAATTAATCACTTGTTCTTTTAATTTGTTCTTTTAATTCACCTGTTTTTATGCAAATTAATCACTTGTTTGATGCTAAGTTGGAAGGTACTATAGCAGTTTTCTTTTTTGTTGCCCTTAATTAAAAGGGTGGTAAATGACTGCATTGCTCAGTTAGTTCTTAAGACCTACATATGTCTATTATTCTGACACTGCCTAAATACATATGCCTAAATACATATGCCAATTTCTAGTCAACTTATGTGCCTAAATACATAATTCGTTTGTATCCTTAGGTAAGATAGATTTGTTTTTAATGAGATTTGCTAATAAGAGAAAATTACTTAAATCATAATAATTATATTGTGAAATTAATTCAATTACTCATAGGGATGAATATATCTAATATTGTAGTGTGATTGAATTTTTTTCAGCAATCATGGCCAAATCTGTTGATGAACGCAATGCTTTGGATGATGGAAGTGATGTCGGGACAAAGGAGACGAAGATGGCGCCACCTAAAGTTGGAGATAAGAGGAAATCCGATCTTTGGCATCACTATTGGGACGTCGTAGATCCAACGACTTGCAAAATTGTTAGTGCTCGGTGCAAGTATTGTGACAAGGTATTGTCAGCTAATACTAACAATGGCACTTCATCTTTAAAGAAGCATCTTGAGTCATGTAAAAAATACCCTCCAAACATAGACAAAAAAAGCAAAAAACTAATTCTCTTTAAAATGCTACACAGACTGCGGACAATTAGTATTGGAGTTTGATTCAAAATGCAAACTAGACTTCCTTGCTAAAAGTTATAAATTGATGAACAACCATTACATGAAGGTTGTAGGTTTTTGGTTTGTATGTGGTGCCTAATTCATATCCTTCACGTTCAACTGTTCAGAATGTCTTAAAACATATAGTTTGTGATTGTCATAAATTGAGATATTTTAAAGGTTGGGTCTCTAGATTCTTACACTGATGTTGACTTCCATTCAAAATTAATTACCTTGTCTCACTGGCCCATTCATGTGAATGATGAAATGCATAAAAGAATTTTAAAATCAATGAAGAATACTAAAAGTAGAGATATTGTTAAAGTCGATCATTGTTGCTACAAGCATTGAGAGATGTCGGTTTGACGGTTGATAAGCAATTCTAATAGTTGCATGCATACTTGAAGAGTAATTTGTGGGAAAAACTTTATTGTGAGGGAATATTTTCATATAGATGTCATGTTTTTGAATTTGATGTAAGAGGTTTTGCAAATGAACTCATTAGTAACATTCGAAAATGTTGTAGATATTAATTCACCAGGGCCAAATCATTGCACATACTTCTAACTTAGAAAGTATCTACAAAGGTGCGTATGTCTTGATCTATTCTTACTAGATGGAAATTCTACATATCATGCTTGAAAATCCTTGAAAAAACTTTACTCGATTAAATGAAACTTATTTTCATAATGAAATTAAAAAGATGGAGTCCCCAACAACGAAGATGGGCAAAATGCTTAGAGTTTGCTGTTTTAAAACAATTTATACCGCAACTAAAAAATGCGATTGTATTACTCTTAAACATGCATTTCCATATGTTTGGTGTTCTTACAGCCTTATTAATGAAATTCAACAAATCAAGCCTTCGTGAAATGGTTCTCAAAATGACCATGGAAAAAATTTACAAATATATGATCTTCTTAAGACAAATAATGATTGCTATTCCGTTTTCTTGCCTAGATAAAGTTCCATCTAAGTCTTTCTCTTAGAAAACTTCCTTCTGACTTGCTAAAAGAAATTGCGATTATTTATTATTTTCTTAAGAATATACTTGACTATTACAATTCTTGTTCTCTTCTCCTCCTCAAATAATAGTAACCATCTTGTAGATATTCCCAATTTTAGTAGATCTGCAATAAAAATCTCTGATAATGAAAAATAACAATTTATTGATGAGTGAGGAAATGGAGGGTTGACAAAAATTTGAGTGAGATTTTACCTTAAAACTAAGGAAAAAAAGGAAGGTTGACAATGATCTATTTATTTTAGTGTGAGCGAAAGTTAAAAAGATTCAATTTAGAATGATGGCTAAGGATATTTCTGCTATAACTGGTTTCTTACGGTTTTATGAGTCCCATTAGTACTTCGGGTCTTTCTTATCAATTTCGGTAAAGCAACCCTGTCCTAAAATTTAACTAGTGAATGCTCAAATTGCTAAGCATCATATACATGGACATGGAAGGGTTTGAAATGTTGAATTATTGAAAAATTAATTTTTTTTTTATTCATATTATTTCTTAAACATTTTGTTTTAAACTCACTAACTTTTTTGCTTTTTTTTGAAAGGCAGAGTGAATGATATTCAAGCAAGTATATAATAAGGATTGAATCCCATTGTGATGATTGAATTATAATTATTTATATTAAATTGTGAGGCTTATATTAATTCAGAAACTTGATTAAGTGTAATTTTGACTGTATTAATCTTTAAATGATTTTTGCTATTAAACCATTATGTATTTGTCGGCGATTTAAAAAAACTCCAAATGCTATGTATTAAACGTATTAATATTAAGTGTTATTATGTATTAAATTATTATGTGCTGCTTGATTTTTAATTTTTTTTTGCATTTTATATAGTGGGCATTTATTTTATAAAAATAGTCAAACATTAAACAAATAAGCCACAATACATATGCAACTTTATGAAATAGTATGCACAATTAGATTAATTTATTTTATTTTAAAAAAAACCTAACCTAAAACCGCGTTCCGGAACCGGCTCCCAGCGGTTTCCGTCCGCGATCCAAAAATTCTGAACACTACCCGGTCCGCGTTACCGTTCCAAATCAAAACCAGTTCGCCGTAGACTCGGCCGCCCCCAGCAATATAGCGCCCGCTACACTACATCGATGCTTTGCGTGGCTTTGAGCCACGGAACCCCGCACTGAGTGCTTGAGGTAGGTTGTCGAGTAAGGACGCCACCGTGACCTATAAATTATTCACGGACGCCCAGAAACGTTGTGCCCAAATTAATGCCCCACGTTCTATCAAGTAACCAGTCTTGGGTTCTGGGAATGGTACGAATCAAGATCTGTAACCCAATTCAGCCGCATGTAGCGCCTCTACTCCGGTCTCATTGCAATTCCATTCATCACGATAATGAATGCACACAACTTACGTTTTTAGCACCTTAGAAGCGTTCTAACCCTTAAAATTACTATGAAAGTGTGTTTCTATTATGCACAAGAGACTACCTAACCTAGAAGTGACCACTTTAATATTAATCATGTTAAAACGGTGCCTAAAAACAGGTTCCATAGTTAATTCTGATTTAAAGTGATTCACATAATTCTCGTCTGTGTTAGCAAAATATATACAAAGTTATACAACAAGACAAATGCAAAATATGAAGTGCATAAAACTTCAAAAGTATATGCAAACTCATCTTACCCTAAATCTGCAAAGAAAACAAAATTAGTTTGTAAAAACGAAATGAAACGAATCCTTTCTTGAATCGTTACATGAAAACAAAGAAAACAATTGTTAGTCTATATGAAAACGCAAACGCAATGGATCCTTCACCTTGAATTGCTATACAAAAATAAAGAATTGTATATTGACAATGGATAATAATAATGAAATGAAAACCAAAAAACCAATGAAAACCTTGCAAACATGTGGAAACCCTACAATTTACATGAAACGATTTAAATGGAGTTTCTACATTGTTTAATTACATTAAAAACTCATAACAATGTTAGTCAAATTAAAAGAAAGTGAGAATTATTATGTGATAATCTCAGAATTCAACCTTTGTTATTCGCTTGTTGATTGAAAAGAGAATCGATGCTTGGATTAAAAACGAATGTGTAGTAGTGTTAAAGTTTTCTATAGAGAGAGAGAGCAGAGAGTATGAGTTGTGAAGTCGTGAATTGTGCGTATGAGAGCGTATGGAGTGAATGTCTTCCGGACTGAGCAAGCAAAAGTGTATTTTATAGGCACGAGGCAAAACGAGGCACAAAAAACCTGCTAATACGCTCAGTATGAGCGTATATACGCTCATGAGGAGCTATAACGCTCATCCTGAGCTGTATATACGCTTCTTTCTTTCCATAAACTTTTGGCAATTTCGTTAGTAGGAGGTATATACGCTCCTTTGAACGTATATACGCTCATCATTTGCGTATATACGCTCAATGATTTCGTATATTATTTTCCAAAAAACCTCGAAATATTTTGATTTCCTCCGATTTTATTCGTGATTTCCCTTGATTCGACGCACCTAGACACCCTTGCTCTCCAAGCAAAGATTCTAGAATGTTCTAGAAGGTTCCACGTATTTCCGGAGTTATTTTTTCTAATTATTCATGATTTCCGTATTCTGCGTATTTAAACATTGCAAAATTCATAGAAAATCATAGAAAAATCAGAAAAATAATTTAAAAATACTGGCGGATTCAGAAAAAATGTGACGGACATGATGAAAATCAAAAAGCATGAGAATCGCCTTTGAAAACCTTGAAAACCTTTGAGAAAACCGAAAGAAAATATTTTTGCCTTGCCTTTGACCTTTGCTCAATATTTCCGATTACGACCTCGCGTATTTCCAACTTTGTGAATTCAAAGCATCTTTTCTGATTCGAAACAAACGCGAGACGCGTATGTTTCATCACGGATACTCATTTGGGGAGACACATTTTCAGGTGTCACAGAACCCCCACTTTGACTGAGTCTGAAGAGACGATAGTCCTATTAAGTCACGAAGTCAAAGTATTCGTTGACGAGAGCAACTCAAGACTTCTGCGACCCCAGTGTCCTACGCCATTACCTGCAAAACAAATTATTTTACCTGTTACCGCGCCCCATGCTGTTATTCCCTTGGAGCCCTGGATCCCGGTGGTCGGTTTCTCCTACGCTACCTTCTTTTCAAAATTTGAGGTGTATGCGGAATCTGTTCGGGGAGAAAATTCCAAAACCCGAAATGCGCCGGAACTTTCTTGACGGGAAAATCCAAAACCCCGAAGAAGCTACCAAATCTGTACGGAAAATTCCAAACCCGAAATGTGCTGTCGGAACTTCTGTAGCGGGAGAAATTCCAAGACCGAAAAAGTGTTGCTTGAATTTCTTTACGGGAAAACCAATAAGACCCTGAAAGATTTGATACCTTGCTGATTCTGTACGGAGAAACGTAACCCGAAAGATGCTTGTCTGGATCATACGGAGAAATCGTAGACCCGAAGATGCGTGCTGTGATTCTATACGGGAAGAAAAGAAAATCGCCTTAGACGCCAAGTGTGTTATATGAATTTTCTGGGCGGGAGAAATCAAAAACCACAAGGGTGCAAAGGAACTATTGGTTGAAGAAGAAGCCCCACTTGACTGAGACTGAAAGACGAAAATCTCGTAAACGACATCAAAGTATTTATTTGGACGGAGAGCCCAACTCAAACTTCTTATATCCTGAGTCACCTTTTCCCACCTGCCAAACAAAAGTTATTTACCTTTACCGCGCCCCAATCGGTTATACCCTGGAACCGCGTTCCTCGCATTCTCCCACGCTGACCTTGGCTATTCAGGAGAAAATTAGGATGAAATACCTTCGAAGCGCCTCGGCCTCATGTAGCCTTTTCCCTACTCTACCTGGCTCGAAAAAGATAAATGATTAATGCTCTTCCCTACGGGAACCTTGGCTTCGGAAGAATTAATGTAAGTCCTTCCGGAACGCCTCTTCCTTCGAAAGAATCCCCACGGCGACATTGCTTTTCGGGAAATCGATCAGCAACAACCGCTATGAAGCATGAATGCTCGATACATGTGATATATATGAATTCCTTTGAAGCCGCCTCGTGCCTTATGAACTCCCCTACGCTGACCATGGCTTTTCGGGAAAGAATGTTCGTTTGTACAACAATCGCGTATAGCGATGAAGCCGTATAGCGTGTGAGCAAATGCATGTAAGAGGCCCTAGGCCTCGTGTGAGTGTCAATGTGCAAGTAATTGATGTGTTGAGCAATGTGCAATTCAATAATTTTTGCAGAGCATATGCAATGAATTGTATGCTCATCATCGCAATGATGATGCTAATGAATGCCGTAATGCAAGTCTATTCTTAGATCTAATGCAAATGCAATGACCAAAGAAGTAGACTAATGGTAAAAATGCTTATTGGATTCGCGGATGAGCCTCTCAACCCCCATTCGAGCAAATGATGCTTGTGATGCAAATGAAGCCCCCAATTCCATGATTTGGTGGGGAAATGGCTAGTTTGTCTTATGTTTAGTTAGCCCCCACTTATTGACTTTCACGATTAGCAATGTTGATGTAGCAAGTGATCATGTTTGGCTTACTTGTTTGTAATGTAGGATTGAATTTGATTTGCCCAAATCAGTAAACATTGAGCTGAAGCTGCATGAGGAGTAAGAATGAGGATTATTTTTTCCATATCAATAATTGAGCCTGAATGCTTGCATGAGGAGGGAGAAAACAGAGAAATCTCAATCGCGCATTGAGAGAATGCACGATGAAGTTGCTGCAGACGAACCTAAAGATGATTAGAAACCGCTTAGATGCATTGAAAAAGAATAGCTAATGTTCAAGAACAACAAGCTAAATTGTACTAAGTAAGTAAAACGGGGAATTATGTTGCTTAATGCATCTAGTTCAAACCATCTAGTCGCGTTCTTACACTAAATTTATGCAGCTTCTATTTAACGGAATCAAACCCATATGATACTCAGAATGCGACCTCGAAAGAGGCTTCTCTACATCCTTTTGGAAATCAGACCTCTATTTCTCCGTGAAATATGGACAAATCCTCGTGAGACTTTGTTCGTAATTGAGCTATGTCTTGAGGTTATAAAGGACTCGAATGATCATTAATGACCCCCTGCAAACAGTGGCTTTTATTAGACTTTTGCTTTTTAATTGCTTGTAACTTTGATATTTGTATGGAGTTATTGCATTTGTGAACTGCATTAAACTTTGATTTTCTTGCTTTTGCCCATTTGATTCTTCGCTCCTTTTTTCTTTTGCACATGTCTTTTCCTACGCACCTTTGTCCAAAGGTTAGCAGTGGTATGAAAGTAATATAGCTATGATAATTTTATCTCAAGTTGCAAGATTTTTTATGAAGGAATGATGGAAGAGTTTTTTGTGGAGCTATAAAGAACCTCTCTTGGCAATGTCCATGAATCTAAGTCCATCATTAATTTGATCCATTAAAGTTAGAAGCGCAAACTATATGGAGCTAAAAGAAAATGAAAAAAAAAAAAACTTTTATTAATATAAAAATTATTACTAAAGGCTAATTGCAGAATTGATCCTAACCTAATGACATAGACTCAAAATGGAAAGGAAAGATACATAGTCTAGGGAAAGACCTCCGACTCGATCCTAAACTAAAGACTCTAGCTGACTCATGTGATTGAAGAAATATTCTTCTATGTCCATTCCAATGTCATAGACCTTTCGAATGTGTATACTCGATACTTGAGATGATCTTGTATATCCCTGGAGATTAAAATGAATCTTACCATCTCTTCTTCATAGACGGAGGAGACTACGTGCAGCAACTCTCTCCATCTAGTCAATAGGTAGTGAACCCCTCTGCTCTCCCTGGCTTAAGGATTTCAAGCTCTCGGAAGGAGTTGGCTGAAATTACCCTGTATCTTGCCATGAATGTCTGGACGATGTCTTCCCAAAGTCTCTTTCTCAGGAAGTTAATAAGAACCACTTTACATATCGGTCCAAGGAAAGGGGAAAGACGTTGAAACAAGGCAGGATCAATCCCTTTAATAGTCCATGGTGGTCTTAAATCCCTTATATGAATCGAGCATCAGTCGGCTAACTTTATGTCTCGGCTGAGAAATCTATTGCAGTTGTTCAGGTGGTCAAGAGGAGTTGGTCGAGTAAGGGGTCTGGCTTTTTTGATCCTTTTCAAACACTTGTCCAAGGAAACTCGAGGTCAACTCCTTGATCTTAGCTTCAAGCGTTTGAACGCTCGCAACTTTGAGCTTTCTTGTTGGGACCATTGTTGTTAAGCTGATGGGAATGAAGTTGGGAAGGCTAGTTTTGGATTGGCAGAGGATTAATAAGGAATAGAGGAAGGTTAGGTTTGGACTGGCTGAGACTCAAACTCTTTTGTCGAGCAAGCTTGAGACGACTTCACCCTGTTTCACAAAGAAAAAACCTTAGTGAACTTCCTTGGTCATTATTGAACACAATGAATGCAGATGCAAATGCATGTCCTAATCCCATGGTCATCTTTCCTAGTATGAATGTATGAAGCAAGGCCCTTTCGTTTTTGAAAATTTTTGAATTTTTTGAATCTTTTTTTTGAATTTTTTTTTTAATTTTTTTAATTTTTTTTTGAAAGGCACCAAACGACTGTGAATTTAGCACATGTCCTAAGTGTTAGGGTCACGCCTAGAGGTCGAGCCTATGTTGGCTGAAGGTAAGGTCAAACCTAATGTGAGTCAAGTCAACGTCTAAGGTCAAAGTCTGTGCCTACCTAAGTCAAGGGTCAAAACCTAAGATCAGAGTCTATGTGGACTCTAATCAAGTGTCAAGACCTAGGGTCAAGTCTGTGTGGACTAAGTCGAAAGTTTGAAGGACAAATCTAGTGAACTATGGTCCAGACTAAGTAGAGGGCAACTAAAGTCACTATGGGCTATGAAATGCATGATGTGAACTAAAAGATGACCATGGACTATATGAAATGTTGTGTTAAGGTCTAGAACTATATCAACGCTAGACCATACATACACACATATACAAGACACATGACGGCAAGCCAACTATGGTCATCTAGGTTAAGTCAGAGAGTGCCACGCCTAAGCAGAGCTTGGTCCAGTTTCACCACTTGCAATAGCATGTATGGCCAAGATACCCCTTATGCACACGCATCAGAACACGTGCACACAGCTGGCGGGATAGACTTGCCTTAGCCATGCGATCAATTAACCACATCAGCCAAAGTAGTATCCCCCCTTTATGTAGTCTCAGCTAGAACATGCCCATATGTAGACCAAGGAGCCTAAGGCGCGACCATTCGAAAGGTCACATGCAAAATGCAAATCCAATAAACGTGATGATGAATTACGAGACTTTTCAAGTCTGTCCACTCACCTAACGGTATTATCCCATAAGTCGCCAAATTGTAGGACCTGTGCCGCGTCCTCAGCATAGCGGGCGCGCGCTGTGTACTACATGGTCTTGTGCGTGGGCTTGAGCCACGGAACCCGCACGTGAGTGCGTTGGGTAGTGTTGTCGAGTAAGGGGAGTCGCCACCGTGCCTATAAAGGTTATTCACGGACGCCCGAAACGTTGGTGCCAAATTAATGCCCCACTCTATCAATAACCAGTCGTGGGTTCGGGACATGGTACGAATCAGATGTAACCCAATTCCCGCATCGTAGCCTCTACTCGGTCTCATTGCAATTCCAATTCATCACGATAATTGAATCACACAAACTTACGTTTTTAGCACCTTAGAAGCGTTCTAACCCTAAAATTACTATGAAATGTGTGTTTCTATTATGCACAAGAACTACCTAACCTAGGAATGTGGACCACTTTGTATAATCATGTTAAAACGGGCCTAAAACAGGTTGTCCATAGTTAATCTGATTTAAAGTGATTCACATAATTCCGGTCTTTGTTTAGCAAATATATACAAAGTTATACAACAATGACAAGATGCAATAATATAAGTGCATAACTTCAAATATATGCAAACTCATCTTACCCTAAATCTGCAAAGAAAACAAAAGTTTAGTTTGTAAAACGAAATGAAAACGAATCCTTTGCCTTGAATGCTACATGAAAACAAAGAAAACAATTGTTAGTCTATGATAAAACAGAAGCGCAATGGATCCTTCACCTTGAATTGCTATACAAAAATAAAGATATTTATATTGACAATGAATAATAATGAAATGAAAACCAAAAACCAATGAACCTTGCAAACATTGTGAAACCCTACATATTACATAAACGATTAAAGGTGAGTTTTCACATGTTTTAATACATAATAAAACTCATTAACATGGTTAGTCAAATATAAAAGAAAGTGAGAGAGATTATTGGTGAGTAATCTCAGATTCAACCTTGTTATCGCTTGTTGATTCGAAAGAGAATCGATGCTTTGAATTAAAACGAATGTGTGATGTGTTTAAAGTGTTTCGAGAGAGAGAAGAGAGTATAAAGTTGTGAAGTGTCGGGAATTGCTGCGTGTATGAAGCGTATGGAGTGAAGGTCTTCCGACTGAGCAACAAGAGTGTATTTATAGGCACGAGGCAAAACGAGGCACAAAAAACCTCGTATATACGCTCAGGATGAGCGTATACGCTCAATGAGCGTATATACGCTCATCCTGAGCGTATATACGCTTCTTTCTTCCATAAACTTTCAATTTCGTATGTAGTTGAGCGTATAATCGCTCCTGTTGACGTATAACGCTCATCATTTGCGTATATACGCTCAATGATTTCGATATATTTTCCAAAAAACCTCGAATATTTTGATCCTCCTGATTTTATTCGTGATTTTCCCTTGATTCGACGCACCTAAGACACCCTTTCCTCTCCAAGCTAGGAGTCTAGAATTTTAAGTTCCACAAGTTGCCTCTAGGTTAGATATAATCCGCGACTGTATCTATGTCATATTTGAATAATTTATATTTCTCACTCACTTCTTTTCTTTCTGGATATCTGCGTATTAAACATTGGGCAGAGAAATTAATCAAACATCATAGAAAATCAGAAAAAGATAATTAAAAATATTGCTGCGAATCAGAAGAAATTGGGTTACAAGTGAGCGAGCGATGTATTGGACAAGAAATCAAAAAAGCATGAAAGCCGCCTTTGAAAACCTATTTTTGAAATACTTAAAAACCGAGAAAAAAAAGATTTGCCTTGCCTTTTACCTACAGAATACCAGTTTTTTCTATAGAATCCAGAGGAAAGCTTTCAGTTGACTCAGACATTCCGAAGCAATGTATACGACCTCGCCACGTATTGGCACAACTTTTGTGAATTCAAAGCATCTTTTCTGATTCGAAACAAACGCGAGACGCGGTATGTTTCATCACGGATTACTCATTTGGGGAGACACATTTTCAGGTGTCTACAGTTCCGGTTCCGGCCAAAATGACCGGGTACCCGGTGGTGCTCACCCCTATCTCCAATGGTAAGCTACAATGTCTTGTAGCTTGCCTTAATTTTTTTTTTCAAGCTACAATGGTTTCAAGCTACAAAGTGCATTAATGGTAAGCTACTTAATTTTGTAACTGGTATAAAAAAATGAAATTAAATAAAATAAAATATATAAATAACACATGTCACAATATAGGGAAGGAAGTTATTTCAAGCAGCCCTGCTTGTTTGAGCAGTATCTGCTTGTAAACAAGCAGCATGCTTCCCCCTCCAACGGTGAGCTACAAGCTTGAAAACTTTATTTTATTGCAAGTAGGTCCTTTTAATTAACCATTGGAGATGCTCTGATTGTTTTTTAAATAGAAATATTGGATATAGTTCTTTTTTTATAATTAATTTTATTTATATAACTATTTTTTCTAGATTTAATTTAAGATAGAGTGAGTTGGCATATAATTGTCGTTTTTAAAAAAAAAATTAATTTTATTTATGATGTCATCAATGCTTTAGGTGGGAAATTTTTTAATGAGAGGCCGCCACAGCAATGTTTTGCTTTATTATATTAAGAAGATAATTGTTTCATTTTAATAGTCATTATTATCTAGATTTCATTTAAAATAAAGTGAGATAGATATAATTGTTGTTTTTTAAATGGACATATGGATATAGTTTTTTATATAGTTTTTTAAATTAATTTATTTATATAGTTGTTGTTTTTTCTATATTTAATTTAAGATAAAGTGAGTTGGCATATTATTGTCGTATAATTTTTTTTTCTAAAAAACAATTTTATTTATGATGTCTTCAATGCTTTTGGCGGGAAATTTTTTAATGAGAGACCGCCACATAAGCATCGATGACATCAACAATGTTTTGCTTTATTATATTACAATTATTATTGTCGAATATTTGTTAGGATATTATTTAGTTTGTTAGTTAATTGGAATATCATTCCAGATTCGGTTAGGGTATTAGTTGGTCCGTGTGTTAATTAGTTAGTTAGGGTTAGTTCTACTTAGTTATTGTTATGATATTTTAGGATATAATTAGTTAGGATAATTTCTGGAAAAGATTTATTTCTTTCCTAAAATATCTTAGCTAGTTTTAGATATTATTTAGATAGATATAATTAGTTGGATATTTTCTGGATAAATTTTATATCTTTCCTAAAATATCTTAGTTAGTTTTTAAATGTTATTTTGTGTTATAAATAGGGTCCGAATATTATCAATGAAATACAAACAATTTATTCTTTCGTCAAATATTTCTCTCTTGTTTATTCAAGGAAACCTCATGAATTCTGGATAGGGATTAGATCATTATTATTAGCTTTATTTTATTATTATTGTCGAATATTTGTTAGGTCTTTATTTAGTTGGTTAGTTAACTGGATATCATTCCATATTTGATTAGGGTCAAGTCGGTTAGGGTATTAGTTGGTCCGTGTTTTAATTAGTCGGTTAGGATTAGTTTTAATTAGATATTGTTAGGATATTTTAAGATATAATTAATTAGGATAATTTCTGGATAAGATTTTTGTCTTTCCTAAAATATCTTAGTTAGTTTTATATATTATTTAGTTAAATATAATTAGGATATTATTAGGATATAATTAGTTGGATATTTTCAGGATAAGATTTATATCTTTCTTAAAATATCTTAGTTAGTTTTTAGATGTTATTTTGTGTTATAAATAGGGTCCGAATATTATCAAAGAAATAGAATCAGTTTATTCTTTCGTCAAATATTTTTCTCTTGTTTATTCAAGAAACCTCGTTAATTCTATGATTATTTTCTGTGAGTTCGCTTGATTAACAATATTGGTGCTTGGTGCTCTTTGCACTACAAAAAAAAAAACTACATATAGAGGCAACCAAATTCAAGTTGCCTCTAAAAGTCCCTTTTAGCATCACATAACTCAAGGTTGCCCCTAAAACATATGTTTTAGCGACAAATGTTTGGTGGTTGCCTCTAAAGATACATTTTTAGCATTAGTTAAATGTTGGTTGCCTCTAAAACATATTTTTAGTGACAATCATACTATGGTTGCCTGTAAAAAAACATTTTTAGCATGACTTGAATGTTTGTTGCCTCTAAAACGAATTTTAAGCATCATATGAAGTAAGTTGTCTCTGAAGCTTTTTTTTAGCATCACATAGATTTTTGGTGCATCTAACGATTTTTTTTGTGCCATATGAATTGTGGTTGGCTTGGCTGTAAAACTATTTTTGTTACATCACCTACAGTATAATTACCACTAAAGACAATTTTACTACTTTAAGCATTAATTAAAATGATTTCTTACTTTTGAATGTTCTTTTCTAAAATTGTTGGCATAGCACACCCACTTTCATACCTCAAAACACTGGATGTCAGTCATCAACATTATAAATTACAAATCAATATATAAAACTAACACTAGAAGATTAAACACTACWGTGGTTCTAGAAGCTCATACACTATAAAATTTCACAGAATTATAATCATGTCTTAATTATTTTTTTATCGAATAATCATGTCTTACTTATTGAGTTCAAATTAGTATACAAATTAGTAAACTAATTACAAAATAACAAAGAACAAAGGAAAATCAAGGAAAAATGAAGAACANAGGGCTTATATTAATTTTCAAGGACTTGTATTAAGTTGTATTTGTGGACTTGTATTGAATTTGTAATGGGATTTGTTGTATTAAACCATTATGTATTTGTGGGAGTTTAAAAACTCCAAATGCTAATGTATTAAACTATTATGTATTAATGTATTATGTATTAAATTATTATGTTGTGCTTTGATTTTTAATTTTTTTTTGAATTTTATTAGGTGGGGCATATTTTGATAAAAAGTAGGTCAAATAACAAATAGCCAAATACATATGCAACTTTTATGAAATTAGGTATGGCACAATTAGATTTTTAATTTATTTTATTTAAAAAAAAAACTAACCGGGTAACCGGTTCCGGAACCTGTTCCCAGCGGTTCCGGTTCCGGTTCCAAAAATTCTGGAACCGACTTGACCGGTTCCGATACCGGTTCCAAGTACCAGGAACCGGTTGGTTCCGATTCCGGCCAAAATGACCGGGTACTCGGTCGTTCTCAAGATAGGACTGATACGGAGCAAAGCTTTCACTACGTACCTTCCATTGTCCTGAAATCTAGTTTATGATGAGTGAAGAATCATCATATACCCGTAATCTCTTAACATTAAGTGCAACGGCTGCTTGTAGACCTAGAATACATGTTTCGTACTCTACGACATTGTTAGTGACGTCGAAGTCGAGCTTGACATAAATTGGGGTGTGCTTCTCTTGTGGTGAGAATACAAGCACGCCAATTCCACATCCTTTTTAATTAGATGCACCATCATTGTATAACGACCAACTGTCTTCCTTGGTCATCATAAGTTCCTCGTCTAGAAAGTTAAAGTCCTCAGGAAGGACCTCGTCTGGAGAGCCTGCTAAGAACTCGGAGACAATACTACCTTTGAGGGTTTTTGAGGCACGAACTTAAGGTCAAAGTCGGCAAGCATAACCATCCATCTAGACATGAGTCCGTTGATTGCTGGCTTTTCAAAGAGGTATTTTAGAGGATCCTCTTTGCATACAATGTGTACGGTATGTGTGAGCAAGTAATGTTGAAGCTTTCGCGATGTCCACACTAAAGCCAAGCATAATTTCTCTAGGGCAGAGTATCGTTTCTCGTATGAAAGGAGCTTCTTGCTAAGATAGTAGATTGCACTTTCCTAGCTGTCGATTTCTTGAGTGAGCTTTGCTCCGACGCGTGTTTGTTACGGTAAGATAGAGCCGTAATGGATGCCCAGGGCGAGAATGAGCTAACATAGGAGGATTGGTGAGATATTCCTTGATCCTGTCGAAGGCTTATTGGCAACTATCAACCCATTTCTCGGGTGCACCTTTCTTCAGTTTCTTGAAGATGGGTTCACAGACCATTGTGAGCTTGGATATGAACCTACTGAGGTATTGGAGTCGACCCAAGAACCCTCAGATCTCCTTTTCATTTTGCGGTGGCTCGAGTGATATTATTGCTTTTATTTTTGTCGGATCGATCTCGATGGCTCGAGAGCTGATGATAAAATCTAAGAGCTTACCTGAAGTGACCCCGAATGCGCATTTTTGCGGATTAAGACGCATGTTGAACTGTCGGAGTCTCTAAAAGAACTTCCTTAGTGCAAGGGTATGTCTTCGCGATCCTTTTACTTAACGATCATATCGTCAACATAAACCTCTACTTCTTTGTGTACCATGTCATGAAGTAGATTTACGGAAGCTCGTTGTTATGTGGGGCCTGCATTTTTGAGACCAAAAGGCGTCACAGTGTAGTAATATAGCCCCCATGGAGTGGTGAAGGTTGTATTTTCCATGTCTTCTTCGGCCATTTTGACTTGATTATACCCCACATACCCATCCATGAGTGAGAGCTAGGCATGATCTGCTGTGTTGTCTACGAGAACGTCCATGTGTGGTAGAGCGAAATCGTCTTTCGGACTTGCTTTGTTTAAGTCACGAAAATCTACACACATTCGAACTCATCCATCTTTCTTAGGTACTGGAACCACATTTGCTATCCATTAAGGGTAATTGACGACCTTAATAAAGCCTGCGTTGTGTTGTTTGATGACTTCTTGTCGAATGTTAAGGGCAACATCTGGTTTCATGCGACGGAGCTTTTGTTTGACTGGCTTAGCCCCCTCTATGAGCGGAATTCTGTGTTGTGTGATGTCTGGATCAATCCCTGGCATGTCTTCATAAGACCAAGCGAAAACATCTCGGAACTCTTTCAGTGTTGCAACCAGTTCGTCCCTTTCTTGCGTACTCAGTGTCAGACCAATCTGTATCTCCCGCGGCTTGTCATTGTCAGAGATGTCTACCTTTTCTGTTTCTTTGATGATGGAAGTTTTCTTTTAGTGCTCTTCCATTTCCTTTATTAACACATTGTTGTTTTGTTTGTTTTCGAGTTCTAAATTAAAGCAATCATAAGAAGGAAAAGAGGAGTAAGCAGAAAGGAGCATGTTATTAAGCTCTGAAGAGAGTACAGTTAAGTTTGTCTCCGAAGAGACTTGAATGACAAGGGAGAGGGGAATACTAGGCTCCTTGACATACTGAGGAGGACACTCCCTAGGACTAGCTATCCTAGCTTCTACAACACTATACTCAGACTCAATCTCAGATTTTGAATACTCGAGCATTGGTCCTTTGCCCATGGTGCACTTGATGACCTTGCTTCTTGGAGTAGTTATCTTCACGGTTTTACGCCAACCATGAACTAAGCTCTCGACTAGTGTGATGAGAGTGGTGGGGTCGAATGCTTCCTTGGTCATGGCCATGAAAACCTCTTGTTCAGCTGGAGGAGTGATTTATTTCTTGACCAAACAGGAGTCCCAACCCTTGTGCTTCGAGGCCATCTAGGACAGATGCCTTACTTATGGGGATAGGATCCCCGTCTACAAAGTTGCAGTTGCTGAAAATCTCGAGCCCTGGATAGTTGTTGCCATCCATTTATGTGAAGTGCTCTGGGAATTCATAGTATGGAAATTCATCCCCTTCGCGAATGAACTATCCAATTAGAGTAAGCAGATATGGACCAAGAGTTATGTTGCATTCGTCCTTCTTCTTAAAGACCTTGTTGCGTATGAACTCCAAACGCTCTTCACGGGAAGGAATGTATCCCAGACCGAATATGTCATTCTTCGGTATGGGTTCCCGAAAGGGAGTTGCCTTTTCTTTGCGCAATCCAAGTGTCATCCCTGGGAAGCGTCCATTATCTCGTAAGAGTGCATTGACCACCAAGTTGGAATGTGGATGGAAGTCAAAATGGACCTTGTCTTCTTACATGACTACCACGGTAAAACCCCATAAGTCTTCGTCGTTCTCATCATGTTGACATGGATTATGGGCTACTCAATTGCTTCGATTCTCATAGGAGATGCATCAATGGTGATGGGCTCACCTTCCAGAATGAATTTCACCGTTTGGTGGAGTGTAGAAGGGACAACTCCTAGCTCATGAAACCATGGTCGTCCTAGTAGTAAGTTGAAAGTTGGCTTGATGTCAATCACATGGAATCGGACCCTTCTTTCAACTGGCCCTGTAGTCATGTTGAGCCATACTCTGCCTAGAGTGTCCCTCTTGCTATTGTCATAGGCTCGAATAGATAGTTTGTGAGGTTGCATCTCACTTTGAGAGATACCCATCTTCTGTGCGGTCCTTAGTGGGTAGATGTTGATTGCGGAGCCGTTGTCAACTAACGTCATAGGCACATGGAGATTCTTGCAAGTGAAATTAACGTAGAGAGCTTTGGTGTGCTCACTGCCTTCCATTGGGAGATCCTCTTCTAAAAAGGTAATGGAGGGAACATAAGAATCTCGCATGGCTAATCCCACCATCGCTTCGGGAGTAGTGTCATTAGGCACATTCATTCGGGTTAGTGCCTAGAGAAGAGCATCACGATGACTTTTGGAAGCCACTATGATCTGCCATATGTTCACATCTGCCTTTAACTTCTTTAGCTGTTTGATGATGAGATTCTCTTCTTGTGGAGAAGGTGGCGGATGTGGTGTGACTTGAGCATTTGGTTGGTTGGTGGGAGTGTTGAGTCGACCCGACCTAGTGAGAACCTGAACCTCCTCAAAATTGGAGGAAGGTGCTAGGCCATAGAGCGCTTCAAAGACTGCGTTCTCTTCCTGGAAGGTAGTAGTGAACGTGTTCTGAACATCCCCATTTATGTAAACATTTTCATCATCGCTATCCCATATGCCGTTGACATGATGGAAGAGGTGCG